>JAPYZA010000001.1:0-116546 GCA_030522685.1 Eupelmus azureus | reverse complement strand
GCCGCAGGTGCTCGGGGTAGTAACTAAAAATCAAGGGCTTGGGGTAGCCCACTCGCGCTTATGGGCTCTGCGCTTCTATTAGTATCTATCTTCGTTGGTGACACGTCATTACGGGAATCCCCGGTTTATGTCGATAAGATCGTGAATAAATTACTAAATAAAATGATCTCTTACAATTATTAAATACGGATTAATTATAATTTTAGTTCTTCGACAATAAAATGCGACTAAAATTAAAATATAAGCAGTTAAATTTGCTCAAAAATGGATCTAACATTAAAATATTAGTAATTAACATTACTCAAAAATACTTAAAATTCTAATAATTTCAATTTTCTTATTTGAATAGTATGTTTTAATGATGATGAATCTATAAACTTAAGAATTTTTTCATTTTAAACAATAAACTTTGAATTCGCATATTTTAAAATCTAATGTTTTGAAAAAACATTAATGGCCAATCAACTAAATGGATCCCGCTCTTTAAACATTTATTTTATTGCTTTTCGAATGAATTTATAAGATAAAAATTATTTAATTCCTTTTAGTTCAATATTTAATTATATTTATTTATATTTAATTAAGTCTGATAGCAAGTTTCCACAATAAGCAAAAGCATATTTTTATATAATAATTATACAATAATAATAATATAAGTAATTGTAATAATAATTATAATATAATTATAAGATAATAATAATAATATAAATCTATGCTTTTGTCAATTTCTGTATACTTGGATCAATACTCACTCAACGGGTTCAGATTCTGACGTATTGTATTGTATTAGCGTTATATACTACTACCATATATTTTTAACAGTATTTACATTTGATGATATATTTTCTGCTAATTATGTGTGTTAGTTTGTTAGTGAATGCATAGATACACTAATTGGAAAAAAATAATAAGAAAAAATGAATAAACAGTAATAGTAGATTACGCAACAAGAGCGGGAAAGAATCCCTGCATAGCACGCGTTTTCCACCTTCGCCTTCGGCTCGGGCGTAAATTTGCGCGTCTATGGACTAGTTTCTCAACAAAAAATAAAACTTCCTTACAATTTTATTGATCTTTTAATTTACAAAAAGTGAAAAATTAATTAGGAAATAATATCAATTTTTACAGATGAACATTTTGGACGTGTTGTTCGATGAAGATTTTGTAAATGATGAAGCTATTCAAGAGATTAATAAAGAGTACGTTGCATTGGACAGTGAATTAGGTGAAAGTCTTTTTAAAGTACGTATCGAATTTTAATTATTCCATGTCTAATATATAAATATATAATAATAGTTAATAATAGTAGGTGGACAAAATGTAAACTTTATAAATTTTTATTTAAAAAAAAAATTAATATGATTATTTTAAAAATTTAAAATAAAATATATACTTTGAAGAATAAAAAATCAAACATTCAAATCCATATTTTGTCTAATTTAGCTTATCCATATTTTAATTAAGTTTTTGAAGAAAAAATATTTTTTTATGACATAGTATAAAATAATTTACAAAATCGTTTATTATATACAAAATCATGAAATTACTTTTTTAAGAAAGTCTAAAGATTGTAAAAATTTTTACAACTGCATTAACAAAAGTAAAAATAAAACATTTTTTGAAAAATGGCTACAAACTGTTTTTGAAAAAAGGAAAATATTTATTAATATATACTTTACAGATTATTAAAGAAAGATTCATACCATGTATGAAATATGTTGATGAAAATTTTAAAGAGAAATTTCAATCGGTCAAGTTTGGAGGTAGTTATCGCAAGCAATTAAAAGTTGACTATCCAGGCGAGTACGACTTGAATTTAATTATGGAGCTACCTATTCATTATGAAGAATTACAGGTAACATTTTACTATTTAATTCTCATAATAAATAGAATCGAACGTGTAGACTAAATAATATTTTTACCTATTAATACTGTAAATTGACACTATGTGAGCAAGCAACAAATAAATTTTTCACTTTTCTTGTTCAGAAAGACCTTATTTTTACCTAGTGGGGTCTTTGTGCTAATTTTACGATCGCTGCTTGTTTTTTATTATGTACATACACTTATCGTGAAAAATATTTTTCCAAATGCAAATCTCAAATTGCAAAATATTCAAAAATTGCGTGAGATGTTTTTCGATAATTACTAGCAATAATATAGTAGATCGTAAGTCGACAAGTAACTAAATTTATGTAGACATCTAAACTTTTAAACAGTCCAGTACGCGACACCGGCAGATCTGCAGATTTACAAAATGGCAGAATTTTGTTTATATTATTTATATTTTATGAAATATTATAAAATATTTTTATAATAATTAACCTATTTAATTATTCTAATTTTTTAATCATGGATTCCTACGTTTATATATTTCAGTTTCAATCTGTGTGGCATAGGGGTACTAATTATGTAAAAATAAGAAGTAAATATTTATATCAGTAAGTAAACTGTGTATTATTTTTCTGAAGTTTGTATGTATATAGAAAACATTATTTTATAATAAACTATTACAACATTTACAAACATTAAAACTAATTATAAACAATATCTGTTTTATAGAAATGAATTCTTAAGTTCTACACTAATGGATGGCTATTACCTAAATCAGTATGAATTTTATAATTGGATTGATAATGTTCTTTCTAGAGCTTCCGGAAGATATGGTCAAAAATATGGTGGCAAACAATTTTCAGTGATTATTATTAAATAAATAATAACTAGTAATCTAATTTAAACATAATAAACTGAAGCAATTCATTTATAGGTATCTTACAAGGGAGACTTGTCACTTTCAATCATTTCAACACAGTCCAATGAAGAGATTATCTTTAATTTTATTCCCTGTTTAAAATTTTCTAATTCAGTCATACAAGGACTTCAACGCGATTTAGAATATGATGTGAATATATATAATTCATTATTAAATAATTCCATTTTTTATTTTATGTTACAATCTTTGAGAAATGCTTAAAATATAAATATAATAACCCATCATGTATCCACAAAACAACAGCTATCAATTAATTTTCACTTAACAGCCTTAAACAACAAACTTAATATAAGAATTATAATAATAAAAATGAAGGAAATTCATTTTATTTTCAAAATTAATTTTAGTTTTAGAAGTTGATGAAAAATAAGAAAATACTTAATGGCGTACACAGCTTAATCATACATTATAATTACCAATATTATTTAAAAAAAACTACGTAAAAAACAGTTATTTTATTTAAAAGTTAATTTTTGTATTATATTAAAATAACATTTTAATATAAATAATCTTTGTAAAAAGATAAAATATTGAAAATTATTATCTTGAAAATAAAAATATAGAAATATTGATAGTTTGAATGATCACCCAATAAATTATATTTTTAAGGAATGGATTGCAATGGCAAAACCTTTAAGCGCCGATGTGAATAATGCTAATATCTTATGGATGACAAGTTTCTATGCAGATGAAATAATGCTTCTTCATAATCAAATGAAGTCAGTAATAAGATTGATAAAGGTAAACTGAATTTTAATAATTTTTTATTCCATTCATTAGAAAAACAAAAAAAATAAATAAAATTGAATCTTAAAAGCGTTAGTGATATATTACGTAGAATCTCTGACGCCTGTAATAATGTATAACTGTTAAGAATCTTAAAATTCTCAACTTTGATCAGTAACGTAATTACTTTGTACATTCTTATAGGCATTTATAAGGCTACCCATGCTGGACTTAACATACATAAAAGGTTATTTTATTGAAACGCTATTTTTTCATGAATTAAATAATGACGAATTCAGAAACAATTACAAGAAAGCATCTCAAACTATGGTCTTCATTTATGTCAGTAAAGTATATCATAATTAATATTAAATTTATTATGAGAAATTAATAAACTTTATTGTATCTCAAATCAGATGATTAGAAGACTCTTCGAAGTTCTGAAAATTGGCTGGCTATGTTTTTATTGGAATGAGCATCAGAATTTATTTGATAATATTAATACAACTGATGCCGCCAATAAATTAGAAGAAGTTATCTGTGACATATATAAACAAATTGAAAATGATCCAAAAATTCTGTTATCATATTTTGAAGAAGAAGAAATGTCTGACAGCGACGAAGACGATGAAGATTCCGATGAAGACTCTGATGAAGATTCTTATTAAAGGTCTTAATTAGTTATCAAGTTACATTTATGTAATATTTGTATTAATTTTGTTACTTCATATAGTCTTATAATATCTAGAATAATGTAAAATAAAACGGTCATCCATCCAAACAATAACCAAAATATATTTTTAATTTAATTACAAGATGACGCTTTTTCAACTTTATTGAGAATTATCGATAAAGTTGAGAAAAAGGTCATCTTGTAATTAAATTTAAAATATATTTTGGTTATTGTTTGGGTGGATGACCGTTTTATTCAAATTAAATGTATGTATGCAAGTAATTATTTGCTCATTATATCCATCTACAGTGCGAGTATTATCACGCTGTTATAACGAATAAATAGGAAGTTTGTATACATCGACATAAAAAAATGCTGTAAGATAATTAAATAAACAAAGTTTTATATTTTAGTATAACTTAATTATATATTAATTACATTTAAAAATTTAACTCATTTTTTATTATCAAAACTATTTAATTGCTTAAATTTTGTTAGTATCATGAAAGCGTTCCTATTTTCGTTATATTATTTTTACAACTATGTAGTATATATACGTTTTAAACGATACTCTTTTAAAAGTATAAAATAAGTTTCAGGGTGGTATTTGACATAATGTAAAATATAAAAAGTATCTTTTTTAATTTTATGTATTTTCCTACACAGTCTTTAATAAAAATTAATACATGAATATTTTAATTAGAATTTCATGTTAAATGTTTATTTTTAATTCAAGGTAAATTATATATACGTTTAATATTTCTTTAACCATTTATTTATTTTTGTACATGATATTCAGAATATTATTTTTTTTTTAAACAACTACATGTTTAAAAAAGAATTAAAACATTTTACAAACTTACTTGTAAAAAGAAAATTCTTTATTTAGTTGTAACATACTGATTTGTTAATGTTAGGTTTAAGTAAATTATTATTTATCTCGAATTTCAATCTTATAATAAATTTGTTAAAACTTAAAATCAATAATTGAAAGACATTTTCAAATAATATAAGGGCGAATTCAGTATTTGAAATTGCATAAGAGATTGCAAAACTGCAACCAAATTAAAAAAAAAATTAGTTTCAATAAACAAACATTTTTTAAGTATGTTTATAAAATTTCAGTAAAAAATGTATTTTATTTTTAGGGATAAAAATTATAAAATGAAAACTTATTTTGACCCCAAAGTCTATCAAGTATTTATTAATCATTAAAAGTCGCTGAATAAACTTCATTTTACATTAAACTTCAAATACATGAGTAGTTGTTGAGTGAGTTGATAATCCTAAATATAGCACATTGCATATACTATACCGCTCTTAGCTTCTTCGTATAGTTATCTTTAACAAAATGAAACAATCGACAATCGGTGAATCTGAGTGGGGGTTAGTGCCGCGCCGCCGCCCGCCAATATAACGTCGAATTCGGTTGCTGGAGTTGCGTCTTGCGTCAGTAGTTTTTTGACTGTTGAACACTTTAGCAGGAAGTTTAACTGGATACAGATCTAGCTTATCGCTTGTGTTTTATACAAGGAATTCTTTAGGCTTGAATGAAGGGGATTGTAATGCAATTGTAGAATTGCGTGATTTTTTATAATAGAGATTCGAAATTGAAAAATTAATTCGAGGGGTAAGTATAGAAAACGACACTTTTCGCCAAATTGTTTTTTAATTTTATTTAATAATATTTGTAATATGGAAAAAGAACATTGATTTCAAAATTTTTTATATAGGAATTAAAAAAAATGTTAGTTTTTTTCGTAAGTTGGTGTATCTTTTCAATGAAAGAAATATATTTTACTGATACGATATTGAATCGATTAAAAATTATAATCAACATAATAATCTTGACTTGGTTTAATTAAAAAGAGAAAGTAAGATTGTCCATGAACATAGTGGTAATCAGTGTCAACATCGTTATTCCCGATTAAAAACTTCCGTTAAGCTAAATTTTTAAGTTTTTTTTTTTATAAAATTTCAATTCATTATTTAAATTAGTAATCTAATAATTCCGTTTTTTTTATGTTTTTATAAAATACCTATTTTGAAAAATTCGAACTATTGTACTTATTAAATAAAGTCTTAACAAATGAAAATAAGCCAGAATATTTAAAACATTAATTTATTAAGAAACACATACGAACCTATTATTTACATATCAATATGCATCTCTAATCTCATTAATATCTAAAAATTAAGTTGAAAATGATGCGTAAAACAATTATGCATGCCTCTAAATTTTATTTCGAACATTCCTATTTAATGTAAAGAAGAAATTTTTCTTGTTCTTTTTTGTACCGTATTTTCGAGGCATGTGATTAGGCCGCGATTTGATATACTCTATAACTTTTTTTCGTCTCGTGAATCAATCGAAATCTTAAATTATTACTTATGAAGTATAAATAATTGGATATATTTGCAATAAAAAAAAATCTAATAAAAATTAATCGAAGCTAAATAAAAATTACAATTTTTCGAAAAATCACTAAAAGAAATTTATATTACGAAATGTAAATGAATTTTTCTAGAAATTAAAATTTCAAATTTGTATATAAATTTCATTTGACGGCTCAAAAATAAAAAAAAGGCCGCAAAAGTATTATGAAATTATGTAAAATAAAGAATTTATTGTTTCTATTTATTTTATTATAATGTTCACAAAAATGTTTACAAACGATTTAACCCACAAATTTTTAATAGCAATAACTTTTTTTTTGTTTTAGATTTTGTTCTAGAACAATTTATTTAACGAAATGTGGACCAATTTGATGAAGGTAAAATGCATCTATACACAAATATTTATTAATAGTGGTCATATTAACATAAATTTTATCTTTAATGATAGGAAGGAGATCATAAAAAATTCAAAAATGACAAACTCTTTGGAAGGATTTCTAGTGATAGAGTGACCTTAAAACGTAATAATAAACAATTTAGTAATATTGTATTAGATCAGGTATCTGCAAATGTACAGTATATATTCTAATATTTATTATGACTACTATTTTAAAATTTATAAATATATTTTAAGGTGATTAAAAAAAAAATTATACGTGATATGAAAAATGTTGATAAAGATTTCAAAGAAAGATTTGAAGACATTATTTTTGTTGGAAGTACTTACAAAAATTTAAAAATCGGTAAAGCAGATGAAATGGATTTAGACCTAATTATCAATTTACCCATTAAATATCAATATTTGGAGGTAAACTTTATTTTTGTCTCTTAAATTTTGTTATATATTGCAATTTTGTTATGTATATTTTTTTTAATCTTATCGTACATTATAAATTCGAATGATTATATATTTTCACTTTACATATCAAATATTCTGTAAATTAATTAATTTACTTATATTTCCATTTATTTCAGACAAAACCTGATGAATATACTTCGGGCTATGTTAAAATTAAAGTTGAGAAAAACGGTTTAAATAGGTATATATTTTTTGTTGATTTTTTAACATGGTATATACACAAATGCCATAAAAATGCTGGGTTATGTATCTGATATTTTTGGCTAAAGAATATCGTTATAAAAATGTAATCAAATTCGTGTCCAGTAAATTAAGTATTCTTGTCAGGTTTGCGATTATAAATAATGAGAATTACATTTATTAAATTAAAATTCGCACATTATGTTTTTATCTCATCGATTAAGCGGACCAGCCTGAGTTAAAATCACTGAAAATGAATAAAATATTTATTACTATTTAAAATGATCTATTATCATAGCTTTTGTCACTATAAATATTTTGCTCTCACTATATATACGTTATAGATCAATTTTGCGTAGTTAAGTGACCTATATTGTCCCCTAAGTCTCTCTTAACAAATAATTATATAATTTGTTTAAAAGTGAAATCTACATACATAAGTAGAAAAAATTTATATTGACAAAAGCTATGATGTATTATTTTAAATAGTAATAAATATTTTATTAATTTTCAGTGATTTTAATTTTAGGCTAGCCCTTAAACAGTTCGATTTTGAAGTGGACGCCCAAGATTAAATATGTAAAAAACTCTAGATGCTAAATTATACATAATCAAAAACTTTTAATTTATGTTTAAAATTATATATTTTATGATCCTATCGTTTAAGAATGTAATTTTTCATTTCAGTGCAGAGGAATTTTGTTTGAAATTATTGGATGACAATTGCTACTTAGACCAAAACAAATTCCGTAATTGGCTTCAAGGTGTTATATCAAAAGTACTCAATAGATACCAAAAATCTGACAATATTTACTACATCAAACACCGAAGAAGAACTTACATTGTATTTATTAATTATGAACTTTTACAGTTGATCTTTATAATCTTCAGAATTTTATTGAATATCTAAATCTGGAAATTGTATAGATTGGGTGAAACAGTACATTTCGATACTAGTAAGAGAAAGTGATTCTAGTCTACATTATCTTGAAATCACCTTCTCGCTCATATATCGAACCGGGTTTTTTAGTAAGGCGCGCACAAAGCGAGATTTAGCATGCATATATGCCTTTTTATTAGATCATTCTATATCCTACTTGCTTTCGAGGCGCTAACGCGCCTCTTGATAAGTACGGTTAACGAGTGATTTTTCACCTACTCTATGCAAGTTTTATTCTTTCAGATTTAGATTGTAAAATGTTCTATTAAAGTTTATAATACTTATCAATTTCCGATGTTCTTCTACTTTATTATAAAATTACTTTTTGATTAATTATGCATATGATTTTAATAGAAAATTTTATTGCAGGTTACATGCAAACAACAAAGTAGCCCAGCGTTCACATTTAACGTTAAAATAGAAAATGATAATAAAAATGAATTATCTTTTGATCTTGTACCTTGTCTACTGTTTCATGAAGTCCTTGGAGGAGGATTTGAACAATCGAAAATAAAAGTAAGTTTTTTGTTGAGATTCAAAAGAGTAAAAATGACTTTAAATGGGTGAAAAACCACTTATTTTGTTACATTTTACTTTTTTAAAATTATATTCATTTTACAATAGATCAATAAAAATGTATGTTATATAAACGTCTTTTAAATACGTTTGTCCAGTTTTATATCGGAACTTCATATATTTTTGTACAAAATATTACTTTTTTATCTGCAGGAATGGATTGCAATTGCGAAACCGTTACAGGAAAATGAAATAAAAAATGCTAACTTGCTCTGGAGAGCAAGCTTTTACAAAGATGAAAAAAGAATAATTCGCGGTCACATAAAGCCCGTGATAAGAATGGTTAAGGTATCTTTACAATATTTAATATTTATACTTATAACTATTTTTTGTCGTTAATTTAAGCATATTGATATCTGTTTTCGTAGACAAATCTATTATTTGCATGTATAAAAAAGAATATAATTATTAAAATCTTTTTTTGTGTAAATGCTAAATCTATAATTATTTTTGCTCTTAGTATTTTCGAGATGTAAGAGAATGGACAAAACTGAGAAGTTACTTTATAGAAACTTTATTTATGCATGAATTGAAAAAGAAAGATTTTAAAAGCTCTTATTTGTATAAATCAAGAACATATGTGTTCATTTATGTAAGTACTATTATCATTATTTTTTTATAGTGAAATTCAATAATTGATTTTAAATTTAATAAATAAAATTTAATAATTTTTATATTTATAATTATAAATTCAAAATGTAGATGATTAGGAGATTATTTGAAGTTCTTGATTCTGGAATATTACTTAACTATTGGCACCGAAGCCATAATTTATTTGCACAAAATGATTTAGAGCATTTTAAAAATATGGCAATTGAATTAGGAAAAATTATAAGAGCCTTAGATGAAAGTTCAAAGAACAATGTTTTTATCGTCATGGAAAAGTATTGTTTTTCTCCAAAAACCTGTTAATGATATTTATGCATTTGTGTGAATTGTAAACTTCAAATTTTATGAAACTTGCTAACAAATGTATACAAACGCTTAATTGTAAAGTTCCTCAACAAATCAACATTAAAAACTTAATGGTGAATGAATTAGAAATAATTCTCAGTTATTCAATCAAATTTTGAGTTAAGATGCAGATTTGTTATTTTTTATATGCAGACGTTTTATGTAACTTTTTATCTATTGTACTTTTATATGAAAGTTTAATTATATATTTCTAAGAATATTCTAATAAAAATGGTTCATTATTCAAATTTTTTTGTCCTTTCAGTATCCCTATATGTAAATATATACAGTTACAACTATGAAGTATATGCATTTTATATTTGTCAAAATAATTCTTATGAATTAAACATGGATTAAGAAGAAAATATATTTAACGTAATTAAATCGTTTTTGTTACAATGTAATATTATATAAAATTATTTTCTTTGTATAACTTTAAATATATTATTGAAAACGTTTTACCTCTTTTTTAAAAAAAAAAAAAAACTAGAATAAATCAGTTGAAAATAAAAAAAAAACTTCTGTAATTTTATAATATATAGGAGGAAATCGGTAATAAATGAAAAAGGCCCCTTATCTTATATTTTTATTTTTATTGTTTATTGCTATAATACAATTTGATTGTCGTGTAAAATCTGTCGAAATACACTAGAAGTACCTATGCTTATCATATAAGGAATAAAAAACGCGGAAGCATAGCACAGTAGAACAGAACAACAACCCTATCGTGTGTGAAGGTTAGAGTGATCTTTTTTTTTATTATATCTATAAAGAGATATAACTTACAAAAATATAGATAGGGATTGTATTATAGGAGCGGGGTTGTAATAGGACTATAGTAAACTTATATTACTTAGGCAATAGTTATTACGAATAAAACTCAGTACTTTTTACAAGTTACAAGGAATAACAAGTTTTGTTATAATATAATAATAATAATATTAATAATAATAATAATATTAATAATAATAATAAAAATAATAATTGTTGGAGCATTCTAGCTTAACTTAGTCAACTGGGCGACTATATTATTCTTAGTTTTTTCGATACACTTTTAACACAGAAAGTGACGATGCGCAACAGAGAGCACAATGAGATGATTCATTATCGAACACAATTATTTTCAGTCCCCTGGTTCATTGTCATGTATTTACGTACTCTAGCTACGTATCAAACAAGTTTCTTTAAATTTTATTGTCTCTACACAACAGTTTTGGAAGATCCCATGATTTTTTTATCGCTCAGCGAGTGTCACATAATTAGTCCGACAAGGTAAAAATAGAAGTAAATTATAAAAATATTTCCTTTAGCTGTGGGCTTTAGTTATAACGATTTTTATATTTGACAAAAAATAGTTAAAGTTCGACAGGATCGTCAAATTATTGCATATAAGCACCCAGTCAAGAAAACACTGGTATCGTTAAAGTGCTCCAAAACCGAATTGCTCCTCAGCGAGTTTTTTGTCCTACTACAGCCGAGAAGGTATTCTCATATTCGCATTCTAATATTGCATTGACAATAGGCAGACGAAACGAAAAAAATATATATATAATAATAATAAAGAAATTCGATCGATTGGGCATTCTTAATGCGACGGGAAAAAGATCACGGTATACTTCGTCATAAACATTATATCAATTAATAATGCAATATAATTATAGAAACACGATTATAATTTTAAAACGCTCCTCAATCGCAAAAGCAAGTGACCTTCGGCTTTATAGCCTATGGTTTTGCGACGATTGCGAGATATAAAAAGGAAAATATACGTAAAAACAGTTTGTACAAAAAATCGAGAGAAAAGACATAATCGTATATAATTAATAAAAGTACTCGCAAAGGCGTATTTGTATATAAAGAGTAGAAAATAGAGTATTTACAAATTTATTTCTGTTCCCGAGGGACGTATAGTCACAGACTTTTCTTCGCGAGGCGAACCCTAGAATCGAATCCTGTTGGCTGCCTTTTATATAGACAAAAAATATATAATAGGAGAAACAGTCGCGCGTCTCAAAAGAATAAAAAAAGAACGCGTATCTTTTCTCTCGCAACAAGTCTACGGCGGTCGCGAATTTATTATGCGAATCGTACACCCTCTTTGCTTGCTCCCTGTCAAAAAATAAACAAAGCACACATTGCGTTTCTAACTTCGGCGCAGACCACGTTTAGAGAATAAAATTACCGCCCACCGACGTCAACAGCGAAATTGTGAAACAAAGCTGGACGCTCTGTTCGTCTCATATGAAGATTATTACAAGATTATAAAAATTATTCTAATAAAAAATTAATAAAAATTCGCGAATTTACATTTAAAGAGAAAGGCAAAAACGATAAGAAATTACACCATGCAAAATGGAATGTCTGTGTATGGACATCGACGTGCATCATGGGCAATAAATGATTCTCCAACGCTTGGAGTGCTCCATCCTTAATTAATTCACAACATATATTACGCTATCTATACTTTAGGAAAGGCACAGATCTTTATCCTTATAATATACATATAAAGTACACATATAAAAATAATATATATATTATAGGAGATTTTCTTTTTCAGCTTACTTTCCATTTGTCACCTTTGTATACGATAAAACGCTCGGAGAAGTTGCAGAGAGAAAAAGAAATTTCTCAAACTTCCTCAAGCGAGTAGGGTTTCACGTTCTTACAGTGTCTTACTTTCCTAAGACTAGCAAATCGCAGTTTCATTGTAGAAACAACTAATAAAAGTTTCTAGTAAATGCATAAAACTACAGTAAAAATCTTAAATTACATTATATTAATCGCGATTTAAAAGTTTTGCTATTCTTAAAAATACAAGACACTGTCTAAACATTCCCTAACGCAAAGTACGTCGACGGCCTCTAACAGAAATGGTCCAACTCGAGTCCGAAAGTGTCAATAGTCGATAGTGCGTCATTTTTAACGTTGAACAAACAACGTCGACATATCACTCATTGCAACACTGTTATATAAAATGAAAAATAGACTTTCTAATTACTTATGTACAAGTTCGAGCATTTCTTTTAGACACCGTCGGTGCAACCCGTTACTATCTCGAGCGCGCGTTTTTTATATCTTCCGTGCTATCCTTCACCACGCTTGGGGCAGTCTCCACGTATAAGCGAAGCGAGCGTTTCTACCATACACATGTATAAATCGCTCCCTCCTCCTAATTACTTATTATCATTAATTATAATACGGTAAAACGCGCCTCGCCGACCTTACACCTCATCTCGAAACACGTTCGTTTTACTAAATGGCTACACATGCACGTACAGCCCTACGATCGCGTGCAGCGTGCCACAGATGCAGGGAGGCCAGGCACGACATTCGGACGAGTCTTACCGTGCGCATCTCATTCTTCCATAAACAAAAAATATTAAAAGAGTTAATTATTCAATCACAGTTATCTGTGTCCGTGCGCGTCGCATGTGATCATATATAGATCGCCTCGGAGCCCTTATTGCTTTGGTGTCCAGCGGCAGCGCCCGCCGAGCCGTAGGCGTTCTGGGGCGAGGCCATGCACTCGGACCAGTCGCTGTTCGAGTGGGGCGAGCTCGAGGACCAGTGACCCGGACTGTCGGGCGAGGGCGTGGGGAAGCTCTCAGGCGCCTGCATCAGGTGCTGAGGCGTCACGTCCGGCCCCGAGTGATGCGACGGTGGCGTCAAGTACTGGTAGTACTGCTGCTGTTGCTGCTGCTGGCTCTGCTGCTGCTGTTGCTGTTGAAACTGCTGTTGCTGCTGTTGTTGTTGCTGTTGGCTGGGCTGCATTTGCGGCTGCTGCTGAGGATAGGGAAGATTTTCGAAGAGTTCAAACCCCACCGGTGGCATGCCGCCATGCTTTTGATGCGTCGCCTGCCTCATCGCGGCTATGTGGGTGGGCGACGTCGGCAGAGATGGCCTATTTTTGGCCGGCGACGGCGAGCCCATGTAGCTGGCCTGGGGCGAAAGTGTCATGTTGGATTGAACCGAGTGCGGTGGCGACTGATTACTGTAGGGCGGCGAGAGCGTGTTGACTACCATGCCGCCGGCCGTGCCGTTTGACTGCTGGCGTTGCTGCTGGTGCTGCGCGGCCAGCAGTTGCTCGTGAAAATTCGGCAGGCCGTAGCTTGTGAAACCGTCGTTTGTCAAGTGGCCCAGCTGCTGCTGCAGACTGTAAAAATAAAAAAATAAAAAATTTTATTAACAAACACTTTGCAATGATTATCAGAAAAAATCGGACTACAATTTCATACCTATTCTGCTGTTGCTGCTGCATTGTCTGGGTCTTGATACAGTCCTCGTAGGGCGGTGGCTGCTTGGCGGCCTGTGCCGCTGCTGCGGCGACCGCAGCTGCCTGCGCCGCCGCCTGTTGAGCGACCGTCGTCTGCGTGTGGGTCGCCGTGGTGGCGACTAAAGGTGGCAGCGCATTGCTATAGAGGCTCGCGCTGTCGTAGGGACTGGGCAGGTTACCCTCGGCTCCCTCTGCGCCCTGGGGCAACTCCTGATTGGGATTCGGCTGGGCAGCGCGTTTCGCCGGCGGCTGCTTCTTTACGGAGGGTTTTCGCCTGACCGACGCGGCGCCGCCTCCACCGTTTTCCGATTCCGGGCTGTTTGGATTTCCAGAGCCCGGCTTCGGGCGCTTCTTCGACTTGGACTGCTTCGGCGCACTGCCGATCACCGTTGGGTGCGTGATGAGCTGCGGATGGTTCGGCGAGCCTAGAGAAACGAGAAACATCAAGCGATTAATTTACGTATTAAATGGATGCTCGTGTTATAGACAAGTACATGAAACGTTTTTTATATGAATTCATGAATATAACATTGCAACTTTAAACAAAATAACTTGTCATTCATAGAATCTTGGAATAAAACGTCAATGTTCCCTGACTACAACAAACTGGTAAAAAGCAAGAAAAAAAGATAACTCACAAGCAAACTTACCCATGAGTGGGCCATTGGGTATAACGGACACCATTTGCGGCGACCTCGGCACATGTTCATCCAGCAATCTGACGATGTCATGGTGAAGCCGCTCGCTGGCTACATCCCTGGGTAGCCGGTCCATGTGATCGGTAATCTCCCGATTGGCGAACGTATCGAGGAGTGCCTTGCATGCCTCGAAGCTGCCCTCCCTCGCCGCAAGGAACAACGGCGTCTCGTCCTTATCATCTTGTGCGTCTCTGTTGGCACCGTGAACCAGCAGTATATTCACCGCGTCAACGTTATTAACGGCCGAAGCCCAATGCAGGGCTGTCTTGCCACTATTGTCGGCTGCGTTGATGTCCGCATCGGCATTTATCAGATCCTCCACCATACCCTCGGTGGCGAGGCGAGCCGCCAAAATAAGCGGCGTCGTGCCGTCATGCATGCGCGCGTTCAAATTCGTCGCGCGGTTGCGTAACAAGATTTGGAAGACGCCCATTGCGTCAGCGGCGACAGCCGAGTGCAAAGGCGTGCGGCCGGTATTGTCCTGGGAATTGGCGTCAGCGCCAGCGTCGAGCAACCTCTTAGCGGCGTCTGCACGTGCGTACCTATAATTTCATGAGTTTTAGATTAAGAATTCAGTAGATTAGAAAATGATTGATTAATATACAAAAAACGAAATACATACCTCGCAGCAAGATGCAACGAAGTTTCGCCACTCTTATCGGTGGTGGCATTCAAATCCGCTCCCTGTGCAACGAGATCAGCGATGACGGCTGCGGTGCCGTCGCTTTCGTCCTCCTCCTCTCCGGTATCGAGACCCCCGCCTCTGACAGCCGCTACCATAAGCGGAGTCATACCACAGGGTCCTCTCGCATCTACGTCCTGTCCATGTTCCAAACTTGGCGGGGTCAGTACCCCTGCGTCAGGCCTATTGTGCACTTCGGCGGCGTCCAGATGCTGCTGAGTCCACATGCGCGGCTCGGCTTCCTCATAATCGGTGACAACTGTGTGGTCGCTTGCGTAGCCCGGCTCGATAGCGCGCATCCTTTTAGAGGGCGGCAGATCCGACTCGTCATCCGACCATTGGGGCGCCCTGCCGTTGCCCACGTCCAAGTCCATGCAGTTGCTGCCCGGCGGCTGCTTGTTGAGATTGCGCATCTCTTGGCCGTCGGGTCCGCGGCGTCGCGATCGTCTACGCTGCACACTGCCGCTCGACGTGCGTATGAAGCCATCAGGGAACCAGGTCGTGATCTTGCCGGGATGCCGACGCTGAGCCGTTACGAGAACGCCCACGAGGGTCGAGATGAGGATGACGATTACCGCGCCGATGAACACATACTTGTAGTTGGTAGGTGTGTCCCCGTAGTCAAGATTTGGCTCCACCATGCTCTCGACCTTCTCGATAGGGAAGTTGCGCGACAGTGAGTGCTTGGACGCCGTGGCCGCTAGATATTCGGCGGCTTCGTTGGCCGAAGGGAAGCAGACACCCTTTTGCGTGCGACATTTGCGATTATCGATTTCGAGGTAAGCTACGACTCCGGTCTGCTTGTCGGTGTAGATGCTCGTCGGCCGACCAAAGAAGTTAGTCTGGATGGCTGGTTCACGATCTCTCTTCCACGGGTAGATCATTTCCTGTCCCAACTCGTCGGTCTTGACGCGCAGTGTGGTACGCAACTCGTGGCCCATATCACGCAGAAAGCCGACAAGGTTCGAACGGAAGGTCTGCATGTCCATACGCACTACCACGGAGATGACTCCCTCGGCTAGTGATTCCGGCTCTTGCTCGCAGTCGAGACCGTCCCAGTTACATTCCTCGTTGTTACAACCGTAATCGCACATGTTGTTGGCGTAGTGTTTGCTACAGTAGCTATCATAAAGAGGGCTGTAAACAAAAAATTTTTCATTAGTAATTTTTTTAAGCAAACATTATTAATCAAACACGTAAGATTATTTTAGTCGCAAATACTTACTTGCAAGGCTTGAGCTTCGTTTCACAATCGCGTCCGTCGAACAGGCATTGTGCGTTGTTGCAGACTTCGTCACATACTCCGTTCATGAAAACGTCCCAGCAGTTGATCGGCGCCGTGCAGTTCCTCCATGGATTGATACCCAGCGAACAGTCATTGCCATCAAAGTTGCAAGCATAACGGTTGCATTCCTCGTCGCACCTGTGATTGCCCGACTTCTCTTCGCACCGGTTCTCAATGCACTTCTTGCGCTCATTCTCAAGATCCAGGTCGTAGGCGTTCATGACCTTAGAACCGTTGGGCTTCCTTCTGCCGAAAACTCCACCTCTGTAGCCTGGATCATAGATCTCGCAGTTCTTGCCAGTCCATTTCGGCGGGCAGTAGCAGGCGTAGTCCCCGAGCAGATTTTCACACATAGCCTCGGGCTGCTGGCACGGATTGCTCGCGCACTCATCCTTAGCGTCGATTTCACAGTGGGTGCCTGTCGTACCCGGCGGACAGTGGCACCTGTAGCCCATGCTGTTATCCATGACATAACAAGTACCTCCGTTCATGCAGGGTTCAGTGTCGCAGAACGAGCCTGAGTACTGGCAATTGTGACCGTAGTAATCGCTCGGGCAAACGCAGGTGTGGCCAGCCTTTTCAGTGGTGCAGATGCCGCCATTCTGACAGGGCGAGCTATCACAGAAGTTTACCTCAACCTCGCAGTGTCGGCCCATGTAGCCGGGCTTGCAGTTGCAGTGGTAGTTGTTCACCAGCTGCACGCAGTCTTGGGTACCTGGTGCCGCGCAAGGATTTGACAGACACTCGTTGATGTCGCCCTCGCATCTAGGACCGACGAAGCCTGGCGGACACTTGCACTCGAAGCCGCCAACCTTGTCAATACAGGTGCCGTTGTTGTGGCAGGCGTCCACTACGCAGTCATCGCTGTTAATCTCACAGAGATAGCCGAGAGTACCAGGCGGACAGGAGCAACTGAAGTTGCTGATGAGATCATGACAGGTTCCGCCGTTCTGACAAGGATTCAGACTGCAGTCGTCCACATTGAGCTCACAGTTCTGACCCTGGAAGCCCTTCGTACAGTCGCACTGGTACGAGCCCACGAGATCTCGGCAGGTGGCACCGTTCTGGCATGGAGCAGAGTCGCACTCGTTGATCTCAGTTTGACAATAGCTGCCGGTATAGCCTTCGTTGCAGATACATCTGTGGCTGTTGCCGATGTCCTGGCAGGTTCCGTTGTTACAGAGCCGCCTTTCGGCTACACCTTTGCGCAGAGCCGCATCCTTACACGAGACCATCTCGACGTCGCAGACTTTACCTGTCCAGCCCGGCGAGCATTTGCACTCGTACTTGTTGCGTTTTTGCAGGCAGGTTGCACCGTTCTCGCAGGGCGACTCGGCGCACCAGTCAACGTAGCTTTCGCAACGCTCGCCTGTGAAGCCGTACGGACAATGGCAGGTGTAATACTGGACATGATCGTGACAAGTGGCACCGTTTTGGCAGGGATTGCTGTCGCACTCGTTGATGCGGTACTGGCAGTTGGAGCCGGTGTAGCCGGGCCGACAAACGCAAGTGTAGTTGTTGATACCATCGATGCAGGTGCCACCATTCATACAGGATGACTCCGTACAATCCTCGTCGTTGGTCTGACAATTGATTCCCGAAAAACCGAGCTTGCACTGACACGTGTAGGAGTTGACGTATTCTTTGCAGGTGGCACCATTCTGGCAGGGCGAGGACAGACACTCATCGACATCAACCTCACAGTGCTTACCGCTGAAACCGTCCACGCAGAGGCAGCTGTAGTCGCCGATGCCATCCAGGCAAGTGCCGCCATTCTGGCAGGGATCTGAAATTGAATGAGTCAATTAGTTTTTTTTATTTAAATAATGTTTCCAACATATATAGAGTAAAAATTAACATAGATTATAACTTACAAGAAGCGCAGTCGTCGGTGTTGATGATACAGTCGCGACCCTCGTATCCCTTAGCGCAAATGCAGTGGTAAGATCCGTTGGTATTGCGGCAAGTAGCACCGTTTCTACATGGCGACGTCATGATGCACTCGTCCACGTCCTCGTCGCAGAGCCGGCCAGTATAACCGACTGTGCACGTGCACGCAAAGTCCAGGAAGTTCGAAGACGGCGAGCATTTAGCACCGTGCAGGCATCTGTAACGAAAAATCCAATCCAATTACAATCCATACCATCAATCACTCGAGAATACCAATCGAAAGTCCATTTGCTAAACTTACTTGTTGGGCGAGCATGGATCCAGCTTGTTCTCACAGTTCCTACCAGTGTGAGGCAGTTCGCAGACGCACTTGTAGTCGTTCACCAGGTCGATGCAAGAGCCGCCGTTCTGGCAGGGACTGTTGGCACAGTCGTCGATGTTAGTCTCGCAGTTGATGCCCGCGTAGCCCGGCAGACACTGGCAGCTGTAGCCGTCGAGCCTGTCCTTGCAGATACCACCGTGCTGGCAGGGATTCGAGCCGCACTCGTCGATGTCAGCCTCGCAGCGCTTGCCTCCGTAACCTGGCAGACAGTGGCAGATAAACTGGTTGACGCCATCTTCGCAGGTGCCGCCGTTGACGCAGGGACTCGAGGCACACTCGTCGACGTCGCTCAGGCAGCGGGCGTCGTAGTAGCCGCGTGGGCACTCGCATCGGAAGCCGTTGTTCAGGTCGATGCAGCGACCGCCGTTGGCGCAGGGGTTCGAGGCGCACTCGTTGATGTCGGTCTCGCAGTGCTGGCCCGTGAAGCCCGGCTCGCATTCGCATGAGTACCTGTTTGAGAGAATGGGTTTAAAGTTTTAGGTTATTATGAAATAAATAGAGGTTGACTTTATTGTTGACTCAAGATTTAGAGTTGATGAATAGTAAAAATCGGTTTTAAGAACTCTTTAAGTAATTGTATAATAATCAAACAAGTCTTCAATTCGTATCTTCTAACGGGTTGACTTCAGAACAGTCAACATGAAAAAAATCATCATCAATCGAAAACTAACGCCAAGTTCATCTGAAAATTTATTCTTACCTGTTGATGCCGTCAATACATCTAGCGCCATTCCTGCAAGGATTGCTGTAACACTCGTTAACGTTGATCTCGCAGTTGTTGCCCGATGTTCCAGGCCTGCAGATACACTGGTAGCCGTTGATCCTGTCCTCGCATCTACCCCCGAACAAGCAAGGATTGCTCTCGCACTCGTCGATCTGGGTCTGGCAGAGATTGCCGGTGAAGCCGGGGAAGCAGCTGCAGGTGAACGAGTTCTCGCCGTCGATGCAGGTGCCGCTGTGGCAGGGATTCGACTGGCAGTCGTTGATGTTGGTCTCGCAGGAGGCGCCGGTGAAGCCGGCCGGGCACTCGCACGTGTACTTGGCGATCGAGTCGTGGCAGGTGCCGCCGTTCCGGCACGGCGAGGAGGCGCAGTCGTCGATGTTGATCTGGCAGTGATTTCCGGCGAAGCCGTCCGCGCACTTGCACTTGAAGCCGTTTATCATGTCGGTGCAGATGCCGCCGTTCAGGCAGGGGTTGGCCGCGCACTCGTCTATGTTGATCTCGCATTGCGTGCCCGTGAAGCCTGGTGAGCAGAAAGAAAAATAGTCGATGAGTTTTTTTGCTGATTGACTGGGGTATAGAATAGTATGAGGCGAATTTTTGCTGCAGCGAGTATGAACCAAGGCCAGATGTTTTTTGTGTGAATCAAAGTAATGCGTGTAATTATTTAGTCGAACGTAAATTACGAATTCGCAGCGCAACAATCAAGAATAGTCATATCGTAAAGCGAACGATTAATCTAAAGAAATCGCTGCTCTCCTTAACGAATGCAGCGAGCGAGCACCGCCGTAATTCCCGAGCAGCGAATAATTATTAAAAACCCGTAAAACTTACAGGTGAAAGCGGCGCACTTGCTAAAAGCCCCGTGCGCTTTCACGCGCGTTTTCTCACAATATAAATGACCTCTCCTCGACAGCCAAAAAACGCCCGATCGTTAAGCCTACAGCGCGCTCGTATCGATCTCTGCAGAGTTTTTGGCGGTCGAGAGGAAAAAAGTGAACGCGATCGTTCGCGCGAACCGTTAAACACTGCGACGATTATCGCTAATTAGGAAGTAGAAGGGGGGCAAGTTCCTCTGTCTCTTTCTCTCGATAATCGAAGCGTCGACGAATGTCGCCCTGGAGCTAATTGCCCCTGCGGATCATACCGTCGTGATGGTAATTACAAGCAGTCGGGTAATTAGGAGGTGCTCGCGCAATTCGGCAGATGCGCGGGGCTTCGGGGAAGTTGGAGGCTGATCGTGAAGGATTGTTGTAGTGGAGAATGAAGATGGGAGATGTTGAAGACAGGGCAGGAGGTGAGTATTAAGGATCGTCAGTGATGTGGGAGTCTGTTATGGAATTTATGATTTTGCGTGATTTTTATTAACAAAAATAAAGGATGAGTATAAATTATTATCAAACTGATTTGTAGAAAATCTAAGGTATGCATAAACATTATTAATCGTGAAATAAATCAAGTATTTCCGAAATCATATGTGTAATCAAAAATTTACACACGTTCTATAGCAAAAACTTTATTTCACACAAAGACCACGCATTGAAGTAACACGCGAGTAAAAACGATTACATAAAGGCCCCCTTCCGAATTCACCAAAGCTAGCGTTGGATTTCCCTTTTTTTCTGCAGTATCGGTCCTGAAGATTGACCTGAATAACTCCGGCAGCCGATCGAGCGAAATTTTCAATCATTTCGAAGTAAAGAAAAGAAAAAAAAAGCGTTCGCCAGCGGAAATGCTGCGGATGACAAAGTCAGGTTTTTAATCGTTCGCCCGTATAAACTGGATCTCGGCCGATTGTACGCGTAAACGTAGCCGACGAGTTTTTACATCATCCACTGCGAACGGTATACTTGCACTTGTGATTCTTCACTCACAAACACATCCGCTGACAAAGTTTCAATATATACCTATAGATATACGCATACAACCACGGCTTTTTACCCTCGCCGCTGTTAAGTAATCAATGCAAAATCCCACCCCAGCCGCTCTCATCTCCAGCGTCCGCGTGTCGCACTAAATCGAGGCTAATAACCGTGCTCAATTCCGCAAATTTCGCCTACCTCCCCAGCTGCAGTATACGCCGAGCTTTTCTCCCGAGCAGCCGGACGCGAGCGATTTTCGTTATTATACCTATCCCGGCTTATTATCGCGAAGACGCGAGGCCCCGCAGCCTCGGTGTAATATATAAAGCGGCGCGCAATTATCCAGACGATTCCCTTTTCGAGCTCGCGTGATACACTTTTAGTAGAGCGCTTCGAGACCGCCGCGGCCTGTGTAATGTAACTATTGGGCAATCCAGGGCCTTTCTCGTGTGTGTATATACGAGAACTCGGGGATTATTGCGCCGGGTTTTTTGGGACTGTATACGAGTTGGGATCGCGCCTGGCTATTCAGCGGAGAGGGGCTGTAAAGAGGTAAAACGGAGAGCGCGCGTGTAGCAGGTTGGTGTGTGGGACCGCGGGTGGAATTAGATCGTTTTACCGTTCGCTTCGGAGAAGAATTAGCTTCTATACGTGTGTTTTGGTCGTTCCTTTTTTTTCGGGCTGTTGTAACGATTTACTGACAGGAATAACGTAATTACCAGACTCTAGGGTCTTTCTTTTATAAAACAGCCGTCTAATAAACTCTTAATTGAGCCAACTCTGCCGAGCAATGACACGTTTTTTTTTTCCGAGTCGAGCGGCCAAAAAGGACGAATCATCAAATCGATCTCTCTCCATTACACAAATCTCAATCATTACTCCGCGATCGGCAAAAAACGCTCTTTGTAGAAATAGGATAGAGAAATCCTTCGCGCACGATTATTAAACTAACGGGCCAGCGCCGCCTTTCGACATACATGAACGTGTGAGAGTACGTAACGAAAATATCGCTACGTATTCTCGCGAAAGGGCGTACGTGTAACGCGAGCTGCGGGGGACCAGGTCACCGATTTTCAGCTTTATACAGATATCGCTTTCGTTTTTTGTTTTTTTGCCTCTTAGGTTTCCCTTCGTTATACTTGTGGACTTCGACTTAATTGAGCTATCAGTGCGAATAGTAATATAGTAAATTATTTAAATAATAACATAACCAGGCTCAAATATCTTTCAGCCCGAAGCTTCGAAAAATCATAAACCCGCTCGTTTTCCTCTCCGTCTCTCGGCAGGCTCGAGTTACCCTCGACGAAGCGCGAAGCAAAAAAAGTCGCCAAAGAAGAAGCCGAGCGCAAAGCAGCGAAAAAAGAAAAGCCCAAAGCTGGCCCGGGGCGCTTCTCGGATTGCATCAAATTTGACCTCCGCGCCCGGACGTAAATCATGCCGCTGCGGCGTTGGCGTATATATACAACAATGCTCCGCGGTAATTTACCTCTTCTGGAGAACGCGCGGCTCTTATATGCACGCTCCCGCTCGCTCCGAGAAAGGAGATCGAGGTCGTGAGCAGAGCAAAACTGCAGAGCGGCGCTTCTCCGAAACGGCGGATGTGTATCGCGCACGCGCGGCCCTACGGGGATAGTGCGAGTACTTTTTATTTTCTTTCGAGCTGGAAGAGCCGCTCGTTATGGATGCTGGCCTTTGGGCTTTTTTGGCGAGGTTTTGGTTTCGGAGAGTGGGGAAAGCATCGTGGGGGTGGAGGAGAAAGCGTTGGGTGATCGTTTAGAACTACGAATTTAATTATTAATTTTAACGCTGCGAGCTGAGTGGCCTTATCTAGAAACCAATTCACTTCCGATCGCCGGACTGACAAAGAGAAAGAGCCGACCGCGCGGTCCACTCCCCTTCTAATGAACCCAAGCCGCGAAAGCATAATCATGCGCTTAGTCACTCTGAAATGCAAACTCTCTAACACATTTCTCCGTGGTCCTGTATGCGCGCACGCGAGACCTGCTCTCTCGGTGAGAGAGCGGGTAATGCCAAGTAGCTCCTATAAAGCGACGCTTGGTTAACGTGCAGGCGTTTCCTCGACGCGATTACGTATACATATATGCGCGCCCTATAGATATGCAGGCGTTTTAAGAGCGCAAAATCGCGTTCGGTGACCAATAGTTTTACTTTCTCTTCTGCTGGGTGTATTGGGCGAAGGTGTAGTTAGCCGCGGCTGTGGGTTCGCGAGACTCGAGATGCGCGTGAGCATAGAGTATAACGATGTAAGGATCGTTATTATCGGTTATGAGTGTGTGTGTTCTCGGAGAGGAAGCCGAAATTTTCGAGTGATTACCTCGCGGTGCGAGGTTTCAATTTTTTCGTACGGTATTGGCGCGCCGGGGGATTCGTTGTCGTAATTATTGTAGAAGAGCACCCAGGCTAACTGTACTTTTTTTGGGCACTGGCTGCGGGATATGAAATTGTCGATGACGATGAGTCGTGATTTTGCCGTATACATCCTACTCACACGTTTTATGTTTCAATAAAAAACAATCTCTCTTTATTACTTTCGAAACTGAAATTCCACATTGCGCATTATCACAGGGAATTCCAGCGCTAAAAATCACTCCACAAGCTCTTTTCTCAAAGCCATCAGCGCTTTTCGCCACCTCCAGCGGCGGAAGATTAACGAGAACGCGGAGCACTCCCACGTTCCTCGGCGCCGTATCCTCTCCCTTTCGCGCGTAATCGTAATCTATTGCGCGGCGCGATGCAGGCGCGCTCGCGCACGCGTGTGTTTACGCACTCGCGGCATGAGAAATCGGCGACTAATGCCCGGCGATTGAATTGACAAAGGGATCGGCTTTTTCGCGCGGAATTATTAATTTTGCCCACGGGATGATGCATGAGGCTGCTCCTTTTTTCGCCGCGGCTAGAAGTGCACTAGTCCCCGCTCTCGGACGAGTCATAAGTCACGCGGAGAAAAAGGAACAGAGGAGGGTGACGCCGTGGAAATTGCGGTACCGGTGGTTCGATGACGTTTCTTTGCTTGCGCCGGCGAGGAAGCCTATTTGTTCGGGGTGATTTGTTTACGGGGACGGGGCTTTGTGGTATTGTGATAAATCATTGTTTTACGGTTAGCGCGTAATTGAATGTTTTATTAATACGCGGATGATTAGTCAGCTATGGCGTTTTGTCGGAGGGAAGTGGCTAATTTGAAAGGTAATTGGACGGCCTGACACTGGACAATAGAAAAAGATGATGGATCTTCCTAGTTTTCTCAATCGCGCATAATTGTACCAAAAAAACTGTATAGACGCATGAAAGCTAAAAAACCAAAATTCAAAATTGATTGCATTTTGACTTTCAATTAAACGACGCGCGCTCCAATCAACCCAGACCGAAGACCGCACCAAAAAGCGTCTCCACTACACTTTAACCATTCCTCCAGCAAACCACGGCAATGCATCATGCGCGCGCGTTTGCCGCCGACGCTTTTAAAGTGCGCGCGCTCTGGAAAGAAAAAAACGAGGCGAACGATGCGCCGCGCTCGAATTACTTGTTATGCAGGCCGCGTGTTCGCGGCGCTGTACTCGCGGCGAAATGAAAGAGAAAAAAGAGAGAAGCGCGCAGGAGGAATATGGAGGTGTCGTCGCCGCAGAGCTGGGTTAATGAACTTCGGGGCTCGGCTGGACTTTTTAGGGGGAGAAGGCGTGATTTATCGGGACGACGCCGCGGGCTTTTATGCCGTTCGCACTGACGGCCATCGTCGGTGGATTCAAAGAGCACCGATCGACTTCGCATCGAAAAACCATAAAGACTAATCATAACGAAAGGATAGACTAATCCGACCGCGAATCGAGCCAGTCGGTTCGCCGCAATCCGAGAATCGCTCGCGCAAATCTAGCAACAAATCGCCTACTACACCCTTTGTTTCCTCCTTCCGCAAAAGCCGCATGTCGCTGCGTAACGAGCCTTGAAGCACGCTGCTGTTTTCGAGCTGCAACGCGGCGCGATTGAATCTTGTTGCAGCGGTGGATATGATGAGCCTGAGAGCAGCGGCAACGTGTAAATCCTTGATTGGCATTGAGGTGCTGCTTCTTGCAGGGGAGAAAGAGGGAGAGAGAGAGATCGGCGACTCGCGTGCCGTTATGTCTATATGCGCGGGAATCTTCGTATTATAAGACAGTCATTTGGGATACGTCATTTCGCGGGACAATCTTGTTTGTTGCTGCTTCTTGCTTGTGTTTGGGGTTCTTTTTTCGTCGGGATTGTGAGGTGGTTTTATTGTCTTGAGGTTCGTCAGGCGAGTCTGTCGTGAGATTCCGCGTTATTTTAGATATAACAAATTTACGGTTTGCTACCGTGGAAGGTGAAACGTACGGCTTTTCAACGAATGAATTTTAAATAAGGGTTTCTGAGTATAATGCTCGAATAGAGATTAAAGCTCCTTAACAAAAATTTTAAAACCATAGAAATTTTATAATCCATAACAATCGCTACGAAATCTTCCACCCAAGAATCGTTATTAAACTCAATTCCTCAATGTCAAAAAGCGCAGCAGCTGATCATCCGACCTCGAAACGCCCCCCCTCGGAAGAAAAGAAAAATCACGCGCTCGAAAGGTCGGCTCGAAGTGCAGCGAGCTCGCAATTAGCGGCAGCTGATGGATGAACCACGCGCAGCCACCGCGCGGAAAATTCACTTGCGCGTCGCGCGCGCGCGTTCCCTAGTTTGTCAGTGAGAAAGGTTCGCTGAAACAAGAGGAGGGAAGGCAACGGTAAAAAGTAATTAAGGGGCACCTTCGAGTGCCATTAATGTCGCCTCGCTTCTCTCGTATTCCCTCCTTCTTTTTTATTTTTGAGAGATCGTTACATGCGTTGTCGACGCGGCATTTCTCTCATTCGACGCGTGTATTAAAATTGCATTAAACTCAATCACGCTAACTGTATAGCTGGGTGAGAGGGTACGTAGGAATCCGAGGAGGCGCTGGTGGTTAGCTTTTCTTGCTAAGTGAAAATCGTCGCTTGATTGAGCTGTGCGCGCGGGTCTCGGCCGTGGCGAGATGGCTGTTTTATTAATTTTTTTGCCGACGAGATGCCGGGTTTTTATAGTAGCGAAGAAAGAGCCGCTGGAAAGTTTTATTTGAATTTGGAGAATCGCGAGACGAATTGCTTCCATAGATTATATCTATACACCGTTAAGAACGTACAACTTTTCCGCAAAACGTAGCAACCGGCTTTTCATTTCTCGCCAAAGTGACCGCAGAAAATGAAGTCCTTAGCGCAAAGCGAGAAAAATCAAGACTCGCCCTTTCTGCTTCTGTATCTAACAGTAAACTCGCGGGTTCTTCTCTGTAAATGCATAACAACAGCCAGAGACGAGCGGTGCTCGCTTTTGCGGCCCGAAAAATCAGAAAAGCCAAGTTCGCTCGTAAAATCTCGGAAGAGAGAATGGTGCGGCTTTTCTGAGAAGGCGCGAATTTCTCGCGCGCTTAAATATCTTTGTTACGCGGCTACTCGGACGAGATATCTCTGTTGAAGTAGAGTTGGGTTTGCTGACGAAGAAGATCGTTTTGGTGCTTTTGTCTGGTTTATAGTTTAGTATAATTTTTATTTTTCATTGCCGGAATATAAAGTATTATAAAAAATATATAAAGTACAGAAGGTACAAAAATTAAAGCCAATCCAAACACGCAAATAACAAACTAAAAACTAAAAGTTTTCAACAATCAAAAGCGACCAGCTTCGACACCAAAAACAAACGACGAGTCCATGTAAATTTATACCCTCGCGAAACTAATTCGATTAAACAACTCTGGACAAAATTTACATCTCCGCACTCGCTTCACCCGGCAAATAAAAAGCGCTCAACATCTGCGCCGACTTTAACAGAACAATTTACGGCGCGGCAAAATTACCCTTGAAAAAAGAAGCGAAAAGAAGCAAGTCTCTTATGATCGATGCGCCGACGATCGATCCCGCGATTTTCATCGACCGAGCGAGCTTATAATATATATACCCACCCAGACGCAGTCCAGCCCAATTAATCGAAGCTCGGCAAAATAAAGGAGCGCGTCTTCGTTCCATTTCGAATCGCGACCGGTCTGCGCATTTATCAAGCGATGCGCTCGCTTTTTTAATCGAGCTCGCGCCAGCGAGATATTCGACTAATTATATCGGCGCGCGCGGAGCCCGATACGGAAGCTGTCTCCTTGTTTTTTGTCTCTCGTACACGTGTTTGTTTTAATTTTTGAACGAGAGCCCGATGATATTACCGGCCGTCCTTTAATCCTGCAATACTTTTGCGCTGGCATCTCGCTCTTTGTTTGCGCGAGAGATAAATTTAAACTTTCTAATATTCCGAGGAAAATAAATGGAGACCAGTGACAAAAGATCGTATCCGCGATCTAGACCAATAAATACGTTATTGTGCACTTAGAAACATTTATTTCTCCTCCGCGCCGAGGCTGTATCTACGAAATCTCTCTCTACCTCGGAAAATACGCACGCCTTTCCCCTAGCTCATCCAATAAGCATAAACCACCGGCAAGATTAACATCCTCGCATTAATATCAATTTCCGACCTCGATTACGAGCTGCTCTCTGGTGCGGCTCTGCGATAAAAAAATCGTCCACGAAACTTTCTCCCATCCATACACTCCGGCGATAGCCCAGAAAACTCTTATCTCTCGCCCTGTATCAGGTAAATCGGCAAAAAGCGCGCTGCTACACGGGGAGAGCGAAGTGTGTCGAGAGCTGGGTGTGTCCGGCGAGTTGCAGCTCTCCATGTGAGAGCGCGAGTATATAAGAGCGTGTTAAAATTTACGCAAGCCGAGTATATATGGGATTGATCGGTTTTACGCCCTGATCGTGTGCAGTGCGGCTAATGTAGGTGGAGAGATATTTTTTTGAACCCAGACCGTAAGTACGGCTTTCCACAATTGATGAAGAAATTTACGTTTGATTGGCGTAACGAGTTCAAGCATAATTACACGATGAAAGATAAATTAGCTGGAAACGCTGGATAACTTCTGGAACGAAAATCTTTTAAGCGTTATTTTCTTCAAAAACTATCCAATCGCGAATGTACCAACGCATCGTCCAAGTGATTGATTAATACAGCTTTGATACAGGCAAAACTCCTCTTCAATCCGGCGCAAAACGAAAATCGCCTCTCCGCGGCGTAATCGCTTACTGTCACAGGCGCGCATTCTTCCAAACAAAACGAAAGCGATCCAAAGAAACTAGCCGCGCGCGCAGGAATATATATCCCCTAAGCCCGACAGTCGCGCGCCTTGATTTACAACTGCGTCCTTGCGCAGAATAAAACGAGCCCGTAATATCCGCGCAATGCGCAACGAGGAAGCGCGATAAGCCAGCGCGCGAGATGCCGTTTACGCGATAAGCGGATCGCCGGGCATTTTTTCCGATTTCCCCGCGTGTCAGTGTCATGAACGGATGGGGCGTCCGCTGATAATTGCGGATTGAAACGGGAAAGCTGCTTGGGAGAAGGGATTGCCGATTAAAATACTCTGAATTACAGTTAATTTGACGATTTATATAGCGAGTATCTTTATACCTCACGCTTAGACAGTAAAAAATCAACCTACATTTTAATATTCAATTTTCAAAACCCTACACACGCCCAAAACAAAAGAACCATTCGCATTCATGGCAGAGCGCTTTTCAAAAACTCATTTCCCCGTAAAGCGTCACCGAGCCGCAGAACGAGCCGAGAAAGACAGAGACGAGCCTTCACACAGAGTCGTCCTGGCAGCTTTGAAACTCGTCGGACTTGGCTGGTTGCGCAACAGCGGCTCGGGGGCCGGTTATACATAGGAGAGCAGAAGACGAATGGTGGAAAAGAGTGGAAATTATTTTTCGCCGGGCGTTGCTCTCCTGCCGGCCGCCCGCTGACAGCGAGCCCCCGTTTCCATAAATTCGTGCGCCTTTATTTGCCAGCCGGCGCGCGTTTCTTTTCTTTTATCATAAAAGCCGGCGCCCGTTGTTTCTAAGTACGAATCGAGCCGCGGCGCGAGTCGCTGATTTACGAGCTGCCGGCCTATAAGTCAGCCTGGAGTATAAGAGAGTCTTTTTAGGGCTTGTCGCCGGGATGCTCGATGAGCAGCGCCAGTTGCGCGGACGACTTTTCAATTTCAGATATTGTCATCGTGGCTGGGAAAACAAAGGAAAGGATGTGTTCTGTGACGAAAGTAAAATGTATCGGCATTGCGTAACGATTTTGCAAATTTACTACGTGTATCTTAAAAATAAATAATCAATATCCTAAGACGTTAAACTATAACAAAATTGAGCCGCACAACGAAATTCAATAAAAACTTCATGCCAGCCATCATCTCCCTCGCCTAAAAGCCCGGCTTCCTACTCAATTACGTCCGATAACGTTATTTCCTCTGCGTTGCGTCGGCGGCGTCGAGTATATCCGTAAAAGCCACTCGTCCTGTTCGACGAACCGGTCCGCGCTTTTTCCTCCCTTTTTCCAGCGCGCTGCGGCAACACGCGATGCTTGCAAGCGCGCGACGGGCGATCCTAGGCGATGAGATGGAAATTAAAATTATAATTTCAGGCCGCGTGTAGCGCGCGCAGCGAGATATCTACTCCGTGAGCTCTTGTTTGACTTGCTGCTGCTCTCGCGCGAGGTAGATCAGGCTAGAGTTCGAGAGGAGAAAAGGAAAGGAGCGAGCTGGAGTGGAAGATTAATAATTATCGATGTCGCTTTAGGGAGGGAACGCGTTTTTAGCGATATCGAGAGTTGTTATTTTTACGCGCTGGTGTAATGTCTTGATTGAAGGTCGATGCTGGCTATTATTAATATTACGTTCATTTTATTAATATCCATTAGCGTATAGATATAATAATAATTAATAACAATAAAACTATTCGCGATCCATTTGCGATAGTTGAAATTTACAATGAAAAAAAAACTTAAACACGCCGACCTCCGCACTAACTCCTTTTTCCTCAAAAAAGCCACTCACTTTTTCAGTATCACACAACGCGGTATATACCTCTACAGAGAGTTCAGAGCGCTAAGAATACCGACATTATACAATCGCGGGCGAAAAAGGCTTTTCACCCGAGCGGCTCGTGCCGGCGAGATTTACGGCATCATCGCGCGTAATTGTTTGGGGCGTGGCTCGGCCGCGAGCCTACGTGTGTGTGTCTATTTGCAATCTCCCACGCGACCGCTGCGCGATTTATCGGCTGGATAGAGCCAGAGAGCCGGGTTAACAAGAGCAGAGGGTCGCCGCGATAACAGCGATATGAGGAGCTTGTTTTCTCGAGTGCTCGACCTGTTGATAAGTATACGGGGAATTTCGAGGGTGTGGAAAGTAATGTTTGTAATTGGGTAATGAGCTGTTTTTGTTCGGAGTTTAATTAGAAGAGGAAAGGTTTCGGCTTAATTTTCAACTGGAATGTTTAACTTGGAAAGTAAACAACGATCGACTTTTACATCGATTGGGCAATTCATTACGAAAACAAAATCAACGCGCGAGCGAGAAAAATGCGATTTACAATACGATTGTATGCTCGAATTCTCAAAAAAACAGCTCTCAATTATAACCGTACTAGTAAAAAAGCAAAGCGTTATCTATCGCCTTGCTCAACCGCGCTCCCCTATATACATACCCATTCCGCGAAGCCGCACTTTTACAACCCATTCACTCGTACCCCCGCCGACTAATAATAGCCAATAAAATGAATATTTATCCTCGGCATCCACCTCGAACCTATAGCCAGCTCAGGCCAGCCTCAAATCATTACACAAACCGAAAACAATCGCAGCCGTGACACGTATACTGCTCCGAATCTCTCGCCTATCTTCCTGGCATCGTTCGCCATAAACATCCTCGCGCGTACCTAAAATGGAAAAAGAAGTGCCACACGAGCGGCGCTAGACGGAGGAGGCGGAAAAAAGGCCTAACCTATCCCTCGCCGCGATATCTGATTTTCTTAATCTGCGCGGCTCGCACGATCGGCCGCGCCGCGCGCGCGCGGAGAAACCTTAACTTTCCCGCGAGTAGCGGGCCTCTCGTGTAAATCGCGAGCGAGCTTTCGATATCTTACGTCGATTAGGCGGAAGATTCTTTTTTCGTATATAGGCGAGAGTGCTGTGTTGGCGCGCGAGCGGGCTTTTTTACCGGATAATTGAATGGAGTGTAAGTGTGTGTGTGTGTGCATTGGGGATTGGGCGTGATTGATTGTTTGCCGGGCTTTGATTTAAGGTTCGCGGGATTCGGGATTGGAAAGATTGGTTGGGGGATCGTTAAACGATTATTTTTTTATGGGTTTAATTGAGAATTATGAGCTTTGGAAGAGTGCTATATTTGTTTCCTTTTTGGTATTTATGTGTGAATGAATTGGAATATAAATGGTAAGGTTTGACGTTAAAGTTATTATGTAATTATGAGAGCTTTTGATTATGCATATTAGTAACAATGTAATAATGCCATAAGTAGAAAAATGTAGGTTAATAATGCTTATATGACTGGTTACTCCATTCTGATGGCTTTAAAAGATAAGCAATATCGACTGCATCTATTATATTCTAATACGTCCGTATACATCGGCATTACGTACAGCATCCCAGCGAGTAACAGGAAATTTGCAAAGCTCAAAAGTACTAAATTATATTTCCACGAAAGCATTCTTCCAGATCGATATCACGGCGAATTCTCGTTTATTATCCACCATACATAATTAGCATTCGTCCAGCAGCAACTCGCAAGAAGAGCAACTGAAATAAACCTTTCAAAGTCCTATCTCAATAAAGAAAACTACAAAAAGCTTATAGCCCCGCCAATTTCTCCGACCGCTCGACCTGCGCATAGCTCGTTCCGCACGGCCAGCCAGCAACTGGGTCGCGCCTATGTGCCGGCAGAAAGCTGCAGCAGCAGATAGAGAGAAATGTCGCACGAGCAAAAATCCCCTTCACACAGCGAGCGCAGCAAGCCCGCAGATGGAAAAGCAGGATAGTAGCCTGCCCGCGGAGCCCGATCGAACGGAATATATATATGTATATACGTGCACTCAAGCTATGTCTTATCGGCCGATTCGCTCTTTCTCTCTCTTCGAGTTTCGCCCTGACTAGACTTCCTCCAGGTGTATATAGAGCCACACATACACGAGAATATATAGTTATATATACACACATATATATGTGCGGAGAGCCGCGCGCATAAGTGGAGCAACGCGGATGCAAATGGCCTAACGCTCTCCTACGGCCGTACCTTCTCTCTCTCTCTCTTTCTCTGTCTATGCGCACACTGTGTACATGAGAAAACGGATCTCGGTGAGGCTGTTGCCGCGAGAGGCCAACGTGGGTGTGGTCCTGCACGCGAACTCGACGTGCACGCCGAATCTTTTTCACATGGGGCTCTTTCTTCGACTTTGCGCTCTGGGAGATTGGCATGCGCCCGCTGCAGCTGAGTTATGACATTTTCGCAGTTGTCGGGATAGACGGAGGAGAGAGAGCTGGGATTGAATGGGATTTGTTGGTGAATTTTTTGACGGCTTTTGGCGATTTCAATCGGTTTGGGTGGAAAGATCGTGGAAGAAAGAGGAACGTGACGTAACTGGGATTGGGAAAAGAGTGTGTTGGCGAATTTGATTTTTTGATTCGATGTTAAAGTATATGGAATAATTAAAAAATAATCGATTACTTTAGTATAACTGATTAGTATTTATGATTTTACGTATAAATAATTAATTAACGATAACCTTTGATTTGAATTATTTCCTGCATAACAGCCAGCTTAATATGATTTAACGCGATACGAGTGCGATTTGTTTTCAGCGCCGCGCTGATGGTAATTCGATCGCGCAGATCGTGAGAATTCAGACTAAACTCGCCGCTAACAAATGCGATTTATTAACTTGATCCATATTTCTCCCGCAAGTTGAAATAGAAATTCGAAAATTTTCGTATGCAGGCAAGAAAGTGAAATTGTTCAGTTTATCGTGAACACACACGTATAAGTACACAGACTTTCGCACGATAATACAAAAGCGATATAAGAACAGCCTTAATTAATTTTCCAACGTGTAAAAATTACCATAAGATTAAAATCGCTACTATGAAGCTACGTGTACCATTTATTTCACGAATAATCACACGCAAAGGTGTCCGAGGTATAAAAATGCGTCCCCGACACGTGGAGGAGGCAAAAACGCTATTCGTCAATTCGCCGACAGATTAGATCGCGAGGCGCAGCAACTGGGAAGGAAAAAAATGGGATCGCAGGAGCGTGGACTAATCCAATTAGAACGGAATCCGATGTTTAATTAACGACATGAGCCTAGGCGCGCTCATGAAAAAGAAAAGCCGAGATAGAAAGTTGGAGAGGAAAAGGGTATGTATCTTAAATCGACGGAGACTCGAGATTCCGAGCGTACGATTATTGAACTGGTTCGAAAATAGATCCGCCGCGGTGGACGTTCTAGAGTCCATACTACAAAAAATTTTTAATGACGTATCAAATTACTTTTCTTTCGCTTTAAAGAAACGCACTTGATGAAAATTCAACGCCCAAGTCGAAGACGATCAACGCAACGGTTCAACCTCTTTTCTACGCTCTCAAGAATCTTTACTTCCTTCGATAAAACGGAACGAAGTCGCCCGACCCTGTTTATACAAAACGCTTAATCGCTCTTTTATACAAACAGCGTTGCCTAACGATCCCGCATTACCGATCCCTTGGACCGTCCTTCAATAAACTACAGCGCGTCGTCTTATCAACGGAAATCAGAAACGAGTCATTTCATCGGTATGTACCGTTACGCGTCTTCGGCGTGTATAATTGAGTGTGACGTCCTCGACAAAAAAAATTTGAGCCTCGCGTTTTATCGGCCTCGAGATCGCGACTGTTTTTCGAGAGCCGGCAAAAGTGTCGGCGTCAGATGTAGATGAGCAGTGCGCGCGATCAATTAATTTGTTTTCTTTTTTATTTTAGATCAGATTCATATTGATGAGGAGCGCGGCTAATAAATCAAGGAGCGGTTTGACTTCTGTCGAACTTCTGTGCGCGTCGGTAGCGCTCGTTTATATTTCCGATCGAGAGGCCAGAAAGCGGGGGTGTTTTAATGAGCCTTGTAAATTTTTACGGTGCGGTTGTATCGCTTAGATTCATTAATAAAACCTTTTAGTGACACGTTGGAAATTTTTAGCTCGTTGTTGCTTTCTAATTCTGAATGATCAATTCCAATGAGCTGGACTTGATACATCAGCAGCCACCATGAGGCTTTCAGCAAACGAACGACCGCGACTTTATTAGCCTTCGTACAATAAAATCGCAATCTCGATTAGATCCTCCCCGTAATATACGGCGACGTTTACGCGTCCTCGCCCGTATGCAGGCGAAAGCCGTCGATAAATTTCGAAGCGCGAAAAATGTTAATCCATATTTTTACGAGTGCGCACTTAAATCGCCCGTGCGCACAATAGAAAACGGAAGACGACGCGTGGCCCGTTATGTTTGCAATGTCGTTAGTGTGTTGTGCTTGGAGAAAAGCTGACGCGAAGCTCGACCTTCGAGAGCGAGGTGCGGTCGATCCCGTATGAACAGCTGATTGTTTGGATAGGCGAGTATAGTGAAGATAATGAACGAGCGAATGAGGCTTTTGAAGTTTTTTTTCTTGGGTATTAAAACTCGGCGGATGCGATTTTTCATTTGCTCGATTAAAAGAGCGAGTGGCTTTCTTTGTGCGAGACTATCGTGGAAGCTTCGGCGATACTTGAGTGAATAATTTTTTGCCAACTACAATGTGGATAGCTGTTTAATTAGTAATTAAAAAGATTAGTCTTCGGCAAAACAGATTTAGTAGACCTCGAGAGTTTATAACCGGTAGGAGCGGATCATATACACTTCGGGCAGACGCATGCCCATGCAAAAAGGAAAGGCGGATAGATGCATATAGAAATGCCGCGGCGGAGCGCGCGGATAATCAACGCCACAGCCGCGGTGAGAGGCTAAAATGGTTTGGTTTACGAGCGTTGTGGTTCACTCCTTTTTCCATTCTCGCTATACATCGTCACATCTTCTCTATGTATTTTAACAGTATGGGTATGAAGGCTTTATTGTTGGGAGGTAAAAATGTACGCGTTGTTTTTTCATGGATTCTTTCGTTGCTGCGATGGTTGTTAAAAGTGTAGTTGAACTCTATGCATTTGTAATTGGAATCGTTTGGAATCGCGAATAACAGTTATACCTGGAACTGTGAATTTCGCGAAGTTTGTGTCTGTAATAATTTTTTTGTAGAATATCATTGCAATTTTTCTGATAAGTATTCTCCCTACATATTCACAATAAATATGAGAAAAGATTAAGCAGTAATATAGTTTATGCATCTGACCTTGGTTCGTTGAAATGGATTTACTTAATACAGCATCAACTTATCGTGAATCCAAATTGTTTGACTTACCTATAAAATAAAAAAATAAAAATAAATTAGTCAAAGAACATAAATATGAACAACAAAAAAGATATAAAACTACACAAAAATACATTTAAAGTAAAAAATTTCAAGAATCGTATTATTACACTTTAAACCAACAATAAGACCAATCCTCTCAAAGTCACAAGCAGCGAGCCTGCAATACACCTAAGCGCAAAACAAACGCAGCGGTCCAGCGCCCAGCCTCCATCTCTCAAAGCGTCGAGCCACGGTGAACGTACAGCCTAGCTCGGCTTTCGAACTCGCCGATAATCGGCGATTAGAACGATCGCTCTCGGTCCGGGGCGGCGAAAGGCCGAGCTAGCTCGCGCGCCTCGCGTTCCATATATACATCTATACCTGTGTGTGCATACATATACACTCGCGGCGCTGTTGCGGAATATCGATGCATATATAGCTGCGAGGCGGCCTGTGCAGCAGCTCGTTTGCATCGATTTGCCCGAGTTTGAAAAAGCGCCAATGCCGGCAGTTTCGAAAACAAATTATGCGCGCGATTTTCGGAGCGAAATTGGCGGAATCGGTAATGCGGCGGGGGCGCCCTGATGACGCTTGATTGTTGGGCTTTGCAAAACGGGGAAATTGAATGTTAAGCGTGGTTTCTCCGGGTTTTACGTAATAAATAGAGTTCCGAGAGTTCGGCCGGTTAGGTTTCGTTGCTTATTGAATTATGAATTGTGAGTGGTTTGGGATTTATGGTAGAATTTCGGAGCGAATAATTTTAAGCTAAACCTAGTAATCATAGGAGGTTTAGTAAAGGAAATTCGTTCTGCTGCTCGGTTCGAAAAGAAATTTTTACCAGTCGGAGCTCCATCTTTCGAAATCTACATGTAAAAAAAAAGAACGCGCAGAGAAAGCTAAAAGTTTTTTGACTCTATACATCTTGAAATAAAAAAAAATAACGAAAACGTAAATGTCATCGCAACGCTACGGCTCGAGGCCATCCGACGTTGTCGAGAACATTTTGAAGGAAAGGCGCATAACTCGCTCGCCAAACACAACAGCGTTGGCGAAATTCCGCGGTTGTTTGCGGCGAGACATACACAGACTCGGAGAAAAAGAGAAAAGTAGTTGACGCGCCGTGATTTATTTATTGCGAACCCGAAGAAAAGATTTTTTTTTCGCGAAACTAGACGAAGAATTATGTGAGACTCTGTAAGTGGAAATTACACACGGGAAAAGGAAGTGTGAAAATACGATTATTCTAACGCGAAAGACAAATCCTTAACCGCGCTGTAGTCTTCCCACTTAAATAATTAACATTCAATAGCTTCGAAGCCGGCACTACCGTTCACCCATTTAAAATCAGCGACAGCCGGAGTTTACGCCGTTTCGCGCGCCGCGTAAATTCCATTTCCAATCAAGTAAAATCACGAAAAAAATTTCTCACCAAGATTATACCAATCCAGCCTCATATCAAACGAACCGATGAATTAACCACGTACGCCTCTCCCGCCACAAAGCAAAAATTACAGTCCACGTCGCGCGAAAATTTAAAAATCGAGTAATCGAAATGAAGTTACGGTTACAGCGACGCGCTCACCTGGCAATGGGGCAGGCCCACACCCGGTAACGGCTCTCCTTCTTTCCGCGAGCGAAAAAATAAAAGAAAGGGAGACGCGAGCGCACACGTACTCTCTCGCGTTTTAAGACAGTTAACTTAATTATCACGTCGCGGCTGTCCTACTCGCGTGCGAGCGTCCGTGTGTGTGTGTGTGTGTGGATAGCCCGAGCTTTATCAGATCGATGAAGACAGGAGGACGCGCGAGCGAGCTCAGGGACGGAGAGTAAAGAGGTGAGATGCGCCGAGCGATGGACGGCTGCGGGACGGCTGACGCCGAGCGAGCGGTGGATTAAATTAGAGGGATGCCGCGAGCTGGGGATATTGTTGTCGGGTAACGTTATTGGATGATTGAGCTTTGAAGAAATGGATTTGGTTTTTAGAAAGAGGGTTCGAATGTAGGTTCGGAGCTAGGCTTCCGCGGAGGGCAGTGGGTAGAGGAAAATCTTTTTGCGAGCGGTGCGGGTATTTCAGACAGGTAGTTAAAGACACTGCAAAATATCAATTTGCATAGGAAAAAGCGTCGGCGTTTCACAAGGCGACGTCCATAAAATTCAATTCCCTCGCACTCGAATCGTCGAATTTCAATACATGAATCTTAAAAGGCAAAAACGCCACGACACGCAAGCGTTAGTGTAACCCAGAGAAAAAGCTTCAACAGGCCTAGCAGCACAGCTCCCCGTGAGTGTTTGTGTGGATGCGCGACCTTCGGCCTCATCTCACTCCGCCCATTCAGGCAAAGGAGGAGCAGCTGCTGCCCTCGAGAGTGTGTTATATACGTGAATATATACCTGTGTGTGCACCTGAGAGGGAGAGAGAGAGAAAGAGAACGACGTGTCGGACTGGATCTAGTGTATCGGTACCGCTAGCTTTGATACGTGCGCGCGCCCGGAAAGCTTGAGCACGGAGATGTGTGTATACGGCAGTGTGAGAAAACGAAAAAAGGTTCAGGAACGGGGCTTAGAATGGGCGCGCTCTTTTCTCTCTGGTTTTCAAAGTTATTTTTATTTTACGTGAGTTTTATCGTGATACCAGATTTTCAGTTTGAATCTCGGCAACTGGATTCCTGACACTTTTTGATGCTTTTAAATTAAGGTAAGGTATACATCCGTCAAACGTTAAAATTATCCACTATGCAATATTACTTCCTGTTTCAAAATCTCATTACCATACAATACTCAAGCCTCATTAACCCAATTAAGCACTTTCCCAGGAGGAAAAAATTTTCCGAAATCAAAAACCCAAATCTGCCGCCGAAAATAGAACTGCATCGCGTCGCAGATAAGACGGGCCGACCTTTCCCCTCTCTAAAAGGATGCTAATGGAACTGGAGCGATAGGCGAGATGTCGCCAGTCTGGGAGAAAAGCCATAGAACAGCAGCGGAATGCATCCAGGTCAGAGTGAGCGGATTCGAACGAGACGATAAGTTAATCGCGGGTGCCGCCACTGGGTTGGGTCGAGACACGGGGTTGTGTCGCGACCTCAGCGCCAAACTCGACACACTTTATCGCCTTCCTGAGACGCTTTTCTCGCTGGCGTTTCTATTGCTCCTTTGTCTGATCATTTTTTTTTCTATTTTAAATTTGAGATTGATATTAGGAAATGGGATTTTTGGAGAAAGGAGTTAGAAGTTTAATTTAAGCATCCAAATGATAAACTTTAAACTTCAATCCGTACGTATGTATATATTGTTAAAAAAAGCCTGATACCTCCCATTTCCTATCACGCATCCAATAACTCGAATAAACAACCACCGATTCTCCCAAAGAAACTAAAATCTTCCCGACCCCATTAGGCACTCTCGCACCGTCAATACCCGCAGCTTATACAATAGTCCCGAGCACACAGACGCATAACCTTCGAAAGAGAATCAAACCAGCCGAGAAAAAGACAAACACGGTAGCAGACTCGAATTGAGTCGTCGGCAACAAAAGGGGGGGGCGAGCGAGTAAGGAACTCTTTCGAAAAGTGCGATCGAGATATTCCCTCGCGAACGCAGCGCGCGAAAGATGGAAAAGAAAAAAGACGAAGAAGGAGAGGAGAGAGAGCAGCAGGTTTTGAATGGTAATTATCGTGCACACATGTACGCGCACGCTCGAGATATAAATTACGATCTCTCTGGTCGTCCTCCTCCCCTCGAAGATTTTTCAAGGCGTGCGCTCAGAAACGGCTCACAGGTGTTCCGGCGAACGCCGCATTCAGACGTCAGGCGATCGTTGAATTCGCGCGCGGATGAATGGAGAAGACGCCGACGGTTTCCGCCGCTGCTATCCTTTTTCTACGCGGCGCACGCGAGCCTCGCTTTGTGACGTGGTGCGGGCAATGTGTTTTTGAATGTTTTTTTTAGCAACTGATTAGGCTTGGGATTGAGGTGAGTATGGAACGAATGGTTTAGCGTTGGGTTGAGTGATTTAGGAAGGATTTTGCGGTTGTGTTTACGTTAAAACGAAATGCTCGTAAAAAATGGATGAATGTATTGTACATATTGGTTTAATGTACATATAGCCATAATCCGTTAAACAATCACTACTAAAACGATTTTATATCCATACAACGGGTTTGATAGTTTGTTTGCACTTAACCTTCCCCAAATCCACACACACAAACACTAATCCTACTTCACGCAGTCCCGTTCGACAAATTGTCCAAAGGGTCCCATCAAGATCCCGTAAAGAAAAAAAAATAAAGACGTAGGAGAAAAAATCCCAGAAAAGTCATAACCCGCGTGCGAGTGGGCGTGTTATCCGGGCGTCGGCGGCCCTCTCGTTAAATCGAGCCGCGCTCGTTAACGGATGGTTTATAAATTTCGGTTCTCGTCCCTCCGCCGTTTCTCCGGAAACCCCGTTGACCGCTTTCGTGAAATCGAAATTTACGATTCGGTTCCCTTTTTTGATACGAGGTTTCGAAGATCCGAGAATCGTCGGATGGTACAGTTCTCGCTTCGGTTTGTAGTTTTAGGCCTGCTTTTATCTAACTATAAAGCGTTTTAACATTAACGTTTAGTACTACTCCAAATGTCATTAAAAACAAATGAAAAGCATACGTTCAAGTCTCTACAAATCATGGCAAAGAGTCTGTTTGTTTGATTTCAATTTCACGCGTGCGTACAAAAATACTGTGTAAATCAATAAACAAGCGAGATCTTCTTCAATTTGTCTCTTACCCGCACCGTTACTCATTAAGCAGGCCTCCTTCGCTCCTGCAGCTAATTTGATCCTCCTCCCGAAAACTTCTGGCCCATCCAAAAAAAAAAGAAAAAAAACAGCGATTACACGCACGCAGTGCGCATTTCTTTTCGGCATAACGACGAGCACGCGCGAGCGAGCGAATATTAACGGGCATTAACGAGCGCGACCGATATTCGGTGGCCATTAAGCGCAAGAGAGAGCGGGCTAATGCGCCTCTTCCGCGAGGATAATTACACAGTGGGTTCGATTTTTTTTTCACCCGCAGCGAGAGAATCGCTCATATATACAATTCGAGCTCGTTTCGAGGTTTATCGACATTTTTGATATTCGCGACGCTGATTGAGCGGATGGTGATGCGTGCAGTCTCGAGAAATTATAAGCTGTCTGGTATAGGCTCTGATGGAGACGGAGTGTGAACGGGAAAAAAAAATTGTGGTGAGTGCTGCTTGTTAGCGCTTTTTGTCTAGCGACTTGTAGGTCGTTTTGAAATTGGTATAACTGTAGTTTGTTAATCACGCGGTAAGAAAATAATTTTTAACTACGTTTTAATCATTCGAAATATACGGACGAACAGTTTCGTTATTAGTATTATTGCTCAATCAAATAAAAGAAAATGTGTTAAATATTTCTCATCGATAATTAATATACATTACAAAAATATGTACTAAATCGTTATTATTAAAGCAAAAGAAACAAGCACATCACTGCAAGCTAAAATTAAATTAAACGCATATAATTCACACCCCCGCATCAGACAAAAGCGACTCTCCTCGCCTCTTCCTCCTCCATCCCAGCCTTACCATCCTCGCGTGTGCCCTCTTGCTCGGCCGCGCCACCCACTGCAAATTACACCCTTCCACGCTTCGAAACCTTTCCGATTCCTCAAAAAAAGAAGAGAGCTCGACCTCGTGCGCTTAAGCAGCCGCCGGCGCCTGACCCCGACTCTCGCGCCTTGATTTATACGCACACGCGCGTTCGCCGCGCGGGGAAAGCTTGCGTCATCTACCCTCGAGACCTGAGAAAATGCCGGCGCGGCCTCCCGAGCGGTCATTATTTAACGATTAAGGATGCGGAGACCCTTTTTCGGGCGAAAAAAAAGGAAGGAGAGGAGAGATGGAACAATGAAGAGTCGCGTTCGGGTAATAAAGTGCTTATAAATTGATCTTTTGTGAGGTTTTTTTGAGCGCCGAGGAATCGCTGAGTTTACTAAGAAAGTAGATGTCGTTTTTTATTTGGGAGGAGAGTAGTTGATAATTAATTTTTTTGGGTGATTTATGCGTGCGCGCTGTAAAATTATTACGCGGCGTCAAATTGAAAATGTTATTGTTTTATTTTTCGGAGCGGGTTAAGCTTTTTGTAAAAATTATGCACGAGAGTCGATACGTTAATCACTCGACTTCGTTAAACAGACTGACTCACTCCCCTTATTTTTTAAACAAACAATCGCTATCGGCCGTTCAAAATATTTCAGCCAAAAAACACAATCTCGACGCGACGGATTGTAAAATAAATCTCGAACCTCCCGAAAGCACCGGAGACGAGTGACTCTCTTCGTCCCTCATCTTTCTGTGCCCCCATCCGAAACTGTTTACGACGAAAGGCCGACCGCTGGCTGCGCGCTTCTCCGTCTCTTTTTTTCTCTCTCGCTCAGCTCGCGTCTCGGCCCTCCATTAACTTATCGAGCCTGCCACTCTGCGCCCGTTGTCAAACGGCTCCTTAATACCGCCTCCCTCCCCTCGGAAGGAGGCAAATGGAAGAAGAAAAATGACGCGCAGCGACGAGTGTTTTAAAAGCTTGTCTTCGTCTCTCTAGTATTTTCGGCTCTGCGAGACGGCGCTTCTTGGGGGAGAGGGGGAGGGGGGGGGGGGCGGTATTGTGAAGTATCGCGAGAACCTGTTTTGCTCTTTCAGATTGGATATTTTCGAGACGGATACTTTCTTTTTGTCTGCAGGTTTCACGTTTGTTGAGAATTTTTATGTATATACAGTTGATACGAAAGTTTTACACCGTAAAAAGGTTTAGTAATCACGACAATTACCTAGATACGCATTCAACGACACCACGATAACGATCGGTGCCCGCAAAGCCGAAAATCAAAGCGATCCCATCGCAATTAAATAATTGCCTCATTAACCGCGCGTCCCGGCCTATCGTCTGCCCCTACGTACACATACACACACGTACGCGTACACACGAATCTCTCCTGAACTCGAGAGATAACTCGTCGATACATCGGCAGAGAGAAAGAGGCACGGTATACTTGCGCTTTTGCGCTCTCGCGTATCTCGCGGCGTCAATTAGTCAGGCGGCATCTCGCGCCATAAATCGCTGCTCTGCGCGACGACGGCGCGCGAGTGCGTGCGCCTGCAGCCGTATTTACGAGCGACGTTGCTACTTTACGGCGCGGCCGGAGATTTTTGATTTAGGTGCCTTTCGGCTCGCGAGGCCGCGAGCGACTTCGTAGTCTCCTTTTTACTCCGATTCGAGGACTCCTCGCTCCCAGCTTGTCGCCTAATTTACGTTCGAGTATTAGATCGGTGAGCTATTTGTTCGGCGTCGTGGTTCGGCCGCGTTCGCGGCGAACAGCTATTTTCCACGATGATTAATCAATGCAACCGTCGTCGGGGATACGACGGACGGCGTCTGTCCCCGGTCATTCGTCTGGAAACGTCGCTGGAGCTTTCATGCTACGGCATCGCGATAAGCGAGCGCGCTTTACTTTCGTTTCCCGCGTCCCTCTCTCAGTCTTCTGGGATATATATATATACACGGCGACTTATTTCGTTCGCGGTGCGCCGCCCTGGAAATGCATGCGCGCGAATCGCTCGAGCGGACTTTCTAATGGCACGCTAGAGAAGCTTGAATACGTTATGGCCGCGTGTCGGCTTTAGGCGAGATAGGCCGTGTCGTTAAAGTCGAGAGCTGTCTGTCTTATCGACTGGACATTTTTTCCGCCTGTTTTATCGGGGATCTGGTTTGCTGGCTTTTCGCTCGGTTTGTAAAAGTTATTGGTTTTTGACGTTTAATTAAGTACGGTACGATAAACAGATGAAAATTGTTAGTCATACTTAGAAGTTTCATATTTAATATGTAGTTAATTATTTTAGAAATAAAAGTTTTTAACTAGTTCAACTAGTATTTGAACTCTTACAAACAGATAATTACATGTGTAAATAACTGGAACCAAAGGAAACTCATTACTCCGTCCTGGTAAATTAGAGCAGCACCGCTATTTTCACACCTTTTCAATAACAAGCCCCCTTTAACCAACGAACATTCCATTCAAACCACATAATTAATCCAGTGCGTGCGCTCCTCTCCTACTCCCAGCGCGAATTACACATTCCCATCGCTGTGGAAACAAATGTCACGTGAAGTTTTTCTCGATCCAATTAGCAGGCGCGCACGCGCGCGATCTGTAGTAACGAAGCCTTGCTGCCCTTTGTTGGCGCGGCCGAGTTTTTGCTTATACGTATATAAGCGCGAACTGTGTACTTGGAAAGCTCGAGAAGTGAGCCCGGATTCCGGATCGTGCGAATGTACCCCGAGATGTAAAACGACCGGTGCCGAATCGGGAGCTGTTACAAGCTTTCTTCGGAGTATGAGCGATGATGCACTTGTAGGGAGCGATTATTTTTGTTGTTCGAGATGTCGGTATGTCTGCTGTGGTTTTTACAGAGGGTTTGCCGTCTCGCGTTGGTTAGTTTGTTGGGTGGAAATGTAAGTGTTACGCTGAGGATTGCATTCGTTAATACGAATTGTTAGGAATGCAGTACGGTAAAAGTGGGTGCGAGTAATTTGCAAGCTTTTTCGCGAACAACATAATGACAGTAGCCCAGTGTCACGCTTCCTCGTTCGATACTTCAACGAAATTTTACGCTCCTCCTCCTGCCGATTTCATACCGATCTCTCAACAGATGAAAAAAGGGGGCCGTCAGCGATTCCCTCTATATGCTCTCTTCGCGACTTCTTATAAAACCCGATTATACCCGGCAATTTGCGATCCAAAGTGCGCTCATACATAAATGTACTCGCGATTTCTCCTGCGCTCACTTCGGAATCCCGAAAGGGTCGCGCTGCAATTTCGATTCGTCGGAGAGGACCGCAATCGTCGCAAACCGATTTTTATGGCTGCGAGCCGTCTCGTAATCGAGCTTTCGTGGACTTGTTTGTACGAATGCATGTGCGACCGTTTCGCCTCTTCGAGAGTTGGTTAAAGTTTTTGTCTGGAAAATAGTTGATGTTTGTGTACTGTTATTCGAAAATAATCTGTGATAAAAATATCTTTTTTTACTAATGACCTAAGCGTTTGTTAAAACAACGTATCAAGCACTGAAGCAAAAATTCCGAAATAAAAAAAGAACCTCGTGCGTCACCGAGCCGAAAAATAATTGCAGCCAATAATATCTCCAACCCGCATATTTATTGCACCCCGCTCGTCCGCCTCACATTTGCACGCAAATGCGCGCGCTTCTAGGCAAAAACGCTTTCCTCATATTCGCCGATAAAAGCCGAAATTTACGAGGCACTCTCTCTCTCCGTCGTATTGCCTCGAAACTCGATTCCATCCCCTCTCCTCGGCTTTCCGTGAGTGTGTATACTTGTAAGCGCGGTGGCCGCTCTCGCGAATTCGGATTCCTGAATCTCCGATTTCGGCCCGCATTAACATAAGTTCCCCCCGCCTCTTCGCGTGCGCGCGGCCCTACTCGAGCGAGCGCAAATATTACCGCACTCGAACGAGCGGGCTACCGCCGTTTCTTTTGCACGCGTCGATTCTTCCTGTCGAGTACTCGCGAGGCTTCTTCTTTTTTTTCTCAAGCGTCTTCGCGTGTACTTCGAGTTTTTTTGTCTCCGCCAAGAGACTTTGAAGTGGTCGCGGTTCGAGATTCCGAGGAACGTCGAAAGCATGGCTTTGCAAGAGTACTTCCAGTAGCGCTTCGAGAATTTCATCTGCACACCTTTCGAGAACGACGAAAAAAAGGTGTAATGTCAAACAAAGCTCTAATATAAAAATTCGTCATCCCACCTCGTACTCAGAGACATATAATCCTCAAAATTCCGCAATGAAATTCTCTCGAACTTCCGATTGCTCTCGCGTGGATGCGGGCCCGCATTAGCATGACAATAGGCCCGAGGCGCTCGCCGAGAGTGTGATTGCCCCCTCGTCCGAGCGATGATTGCGCGCTTGTATTTCTTCCTGCCCTCCCGCGCTCGCCTCGCTGTATCCTCCATTACCATAAAATATATTAAAATGCGCCTCGCCGAAAAACCTGTTCTCGCTCTTCTCTCCTCACCTCTCCCCGCTTGCGAGCAGACGAGAGTGCCTTCGGCGCGGATGAGATTGGATATCGAGAGCTCTTTGAGTATATGAGGCTGCGTGTATAAGCTTGAGAAATATGTATATAGATTCGATCGTTGGTGCGAGTACACCCGGCGTTGATGATACGGCTACGAAATCGCTTTACGACAAGTGCGGGGTTGTGATATTCTAGTTTTCGGCAAAGTACTTTCTCATCGACGAACGTTCGAGGACTAACGGCCAATCATTTCCGTTCCAAAGGACCGTTCTCACCCTTTGCCAAAGCTAAAGCGGCAATCGCGATCTGAACCGAAAGGTGACCGCGCGACGCGAGGAATGACGCCGCACAAGGGAGCAGCACCGAGTCCTTGAGGTCCTGCCCCCCTCCCAGCTCCAATAATTTTAACGAGCGACGTGTTTTCCATACGCTCGCGCTCTTTCACCGATCTTCCGAATTTTAATTGGTCACGATCTCGCGCAGCGCGCTGAACGAATATTTCGCTTCGCCGAGGAAATTCAGTTTCGTTTAGCCGCGGCGTATACGTATACAAGGCTTTCGAATTAAGATATCGCGAATGCGTATGTTTGCGTATCGAATTATTATTCATGGGCGAAGGGTGTACGGAAAAAGGTGGGATAAGGACACGAGTGGCTTTTAGCTGATCGATTTGGCGCGAGGGGGAAACAACTTTGAAATTCGAATGCACCGATAAGGCACGGAGTAGTAGCGTGCTATTTCGAGAACAACAAAATAACGTTGTTTAAAACACCTCTTACACCCACGCCATGTATCTCAACGATAAAGCTCGGGCACGCATAACAATACGAAGCACACGAACATCCTTCTCTAAGGCACACTTCCAGGCGCATTCCACTCGATCCAGACACACTCGAGCCCCTTTAACCGTAGGCCTAATCCAGTCGGTAGACTAGGAAAACCGGATGATTTCGCTGCGGACGCTCATTCTCCTTGAGGCGAGAGTGAGAGAGCTCTCGCGTTCCTCCTTCGTGGCACGATATTCCGAGGCTAATGCATCGGACGAACATAATCCTCTTCTTCTTCCGCGCCACCCGAGAACGCGCCGTACAAAGGAAGAACGAGAGGAAGAGGAGAGACGAGAGAAGTGGGAGATAAAGAAGCGAGAGGAAGAGAAGCACTCTTTCTCCACTCCGGCTTTTTCGAGAAATATGTTTTCTTTGTTTATACAGATGCGGCGTTATTCGCTCGTTTCGACGAGTCAAATGGAGAACGGCCAGTTCTGGCCGAGATAAGCTTGGCAGAGAGTCTGAAACCGAACGATATTTATAGACACCTACGGTCACTATTATTCTTAACCATCTTGCATCTCTGAAAATATCAGAAATAGTAATAAAAATCAAGTCGGAAATCAAAAATACTTTATGCCAGCGAGCGTTAGAAAGGCGCGCAAATCTGCCGACGTTTCGAAAAAGAAAGGCCGACCGTCGAGCGAAATACACGGCTTCGAGTTGGGCGTTGCATTCGCGCGCTGCGGTTATCCAAGGCGGTAGCCTCAGGACATCACGAGAGGTTCTCTACGTCTCTCTCTCTTTCTCTCTCCCACGTCTCTCCTCTTTTCTCTTTTTTTTTGGTCCACGCACGCAGAGGCCTACGTCAGCGACTCTCGGGTTTCCTCTGCGTACAAACACGCGACGCGCGCGTTTAATTAACGATGAAATTCGAGCGCGTGCGTCGCTGAATTTCAATAATTGTTGCTTATTCTGCGAGAGGGCGTCTGATTTATCGCAAGAGCTGAGTGCTTTTGACGGCGCTCTGCTGCGCAAGTGTATTTGGAGCAGCGGTATAAATATTGATGCGAGCAGCGGTTGTTTCTTTCGTACAAATTATTGGTTTAATCTGGATTTGGTGCGTTAGAGCTCGATGAATTGTATTGAATTGCTCAATGGTCGATGGGCGGATCTAATTGTTAAGAGTATTCAGATCTACCGGCAATGCAATGACGAAATAACCTTCGTTGCAACTAGCTTTCAAGAGCGAATCAATTGTAAGCATCTGGATCAAGATTAGCGGCGAAATAATTTATTCCATTGTTTCTCCAAATCAACGTCAAACATCCAGATCCTCTAGCGTACCGTTGCACAACTAGTGCCAAATGAAGAATATCCACATTTTCAAGCACACCACAACCCACTGGAAAGCAAAGCTTCAATCGGCAACTCGTTAAACTTCAGTTCCATCCTCAATCTCTTCATCTCCCTCCGTCGAAGCTCTCTCCCTCTATTTCCCTCGACGTCTCGAAAATCAACCCAATCCGAGCGTGAAGAAATATCGCGGATAATTGAATAGCTCGCGGCCGCTAAATCATATACTCTCGGGCGTAACTCGCGCGGTCGCTTTTAACGAACTGCCGCGGCGCTGCACGGCGTGCATCGCTCGATAACATCTCGAGCGCGAATCTTCTCGGCCGCCAACATCAAACGGACTTGCGGCGGCTGCGGCGTCGATGGCTGATTAGGCTTAAAGGGGGAGAGGGATGGAGGCGAGATGTTACGGCTCTCTTTCGAGATCTAGTCTGGCGCGCGCACGAAACGAGGGATATATTGTTGCTTTGAGGAATTTCGTGATGCCTGGTAAAGATGAGCGCTGGATATTGCGATATTTTTAGAACGTTTTTAGCCGAGTGTACGAGGTACGGTTGTAATAGGAAAGATGAAAGAACTTGGTGGTGGTGTAGGAACGGTCAGTTTTTCGATAGATGTACGAGTGACTCGTATGCAAATGCATGATCCAGTCTTGTGATACCACTGGCGATGCTGCTTTGGTAGATAAGAGTCCATTAACATCGACTTTTCAGTGATCCATCAAAACTGTCAGGCTCAAATTGACATCTTTTCAAACAATATACCAATCCCAATTCCAGATACGCATTAATATCCCATTCCATACAAGACATCCCCTCGAGCACCCAAAAAAGACATTCCTGTCATTCAAAAGATGCACCAGATCTCAAGAGCACTCCGTAGCCCCCCACTTACCGTCAAAAGCATTTCGCACGATATACATCTGAAACGCGAGTAGCACAACAAACGGAGCCCAACAACAACAGCAAGACAACGACTGCCGCTTAATGCGATTACGACGTTTACGAATGATTCGAGGACGATGTATAGGTGTTGTTCGTCGTCCGAGCGCAGGCGGGCAGGAGATTAAGGCCACCGGAGTTGAAACGCGATCCCGCGTCGCGGGAGGAAGACGGGAGAAAGTAGCCGCCGCTGCGCTCCCGTCCTTTCCCGCGGGTGTGAGTTTATAGGTAGTGCAGGGCTCTGGACACGGACCGCAAAATTGCAGTGTGATGGCTCTGCTATTAGAAATTTAGTTAATATGTTTAGGGAATTAATTGAATGATAAATTGTCACTAAATTGAGGTTATGCTGTGAAATATTTCTGTTTCGTCATATCAAGTATAGAAACAAGTTTTAATTACAGCGACAGCAAAGCTATTAAGTATCGTAATAGCCGACAAAACACGATTTTCCGAAAAAATTACGGTATTTTAAATCAGCACACCGATCGGATGCATATATTCAATAATACGGCACATTAAAAATTTATAAACTCCGAGTTCCGATCGACGCTCTTTCAGCCAGACCACACTCATTTAAAAAGTCGAGACACGAGGCGTCTAAACATCGATAAACCAGACGAACGACTCCTCTAAGTCCACTTTATTCCTCTTTCATGCACACGCGCGACTCTTATTGAATGAAACGGACAGCTGCATTTGCATATCTTTAGATCGGCGCGCGCCTGCGCTTTGAAATGGAAGAATCGTTAAACGGCCGCGGGTGTGACAATGTTCGGAATTTATGTAAATAAGCATTGCATTTTCGTACGATTTCAGGTGGAAACGGATCTTCTACATATATACAGCGTAACTTCCTCTCTTTCTTTTTACAGTTTTTCCGAGCTCGGTGTCAGTAAATGATTTAAAATATTGATTTAAAATTACGAAATTCTCGTGACGAAGTTACCGTAGCGCTACTTTTTCACCGGATCGCGAACTGCTCTTTCTTTCTCGCGGTACTTTCACGCGCGATTGGTGATGCCGATCACGTTGGAGTTATTACTGGAAAAATTGTCGCTGTACCCGTGAATTATTCATATCGAGATGGAAAGAGAGAGAGCGGTCTGGATAAATACGGCGCAGGCTAATTGTCGAAACTGTAATGACGGTATGAAAAAAAAGTAGAGGGAGTTCTGTGTCGTTTTGATAAAGCGGGAAATAAAAAATTCGAGGAGCACTAATGGCTGCTATTAAGAAGGTTTCTTAGATTAGAAATTGTTTTGGATGATAAATAAAGGGATTTAAAAAAAGGTAGAAAGATTAGCCGGTATATTAGGGAGTCAAACGTATCTTACGATTAAGAAACCTTTTTTTTGTATTAAAGCATAAAGCCTAATATTTATTAGAAATATTATTTTGTAAGACACTATTTTTTTACTAATGAGAATTTTTAAAGCCACGCTAAATTATAATTTATTACTAACAAGTTATACATACATTAAGTTAGTAAAAAAAACATTATAAAGCTTAAAAGTCTTCTTAATCAAAAAATTTCATAATAAATCTCCCCAACAATATCGATTAACACGCATTACTAAAACAAAAAAACGATAGCGCAATGCATCTACATCACCTTCATGTACCCACGTCACACCGTCCACGATTTCCTCTCTCGTCTATCGAGCAATCTCGCACCTAGGACATAAAGGAAACTCATCCGCGACAAAAGTCTTCGATACTCTCTCTCTCCACTCCATTAATGACCGCGCTGGCTAATCGAGCTTCTCTTTCCGCAGGCGTGAATGTGCAGTCGATCACCTCTCCAGCGAGAATTGATCTAGCCCCGCGCGTCTAATGCCCCCCACTCGATTAATTTCAGCGCTGGCTCAGCCGTAATCTCAGCTCGCGCGGCTCGCGTCTATGCATTATGCCACCGCGCGCGGCCTTTCTATTACGCGAGATGGCTTTTTAATTGAGTTCGCGAGCGATCGTGAATCTCTTAAAGGCTCGGAGTCATTGTTTCAGGGTGAAAGTTACGAGAGCGAGGCTTGTTTAGAAGGTTCGGCAGGAATGATTCGTCGTCGATTTCGGTAGTGGCCGGTTTGCGCCGGGGAATGTGTGCTGGACTAGTTTTTTGCGGGGGGTATGATTTATCGTTTTGGGCGATCGGCCTGAATTATGTTGTAATGAAACTTTTGAAATTATGCACGGTGATTACTCTGCACCAGGTCCCGACGTTTATGGGTTTTGCTTCAAAAGGTGGAGATTGAAGTGTGGGCGCAAAAAACTCGGGCCTGCTTTTACTTTCGGACTATGTATTTGCGAAAGAATTTTGATTGAAGTTGTAATTAGATCGATGAAGCAAACTGCACGATGGAAAGATTTATAATAATTTCCTCGTTAATATTGAACATTCTTAAGAAGTAAATCTTTTCTCAGCCAAGTAAAAGATGACCATCACAAAAACTTTAAATTTCAAACGAGCAACGCACCAATACCTGCGCTGGCAATAACAAAATGATTATTCCAATAGCCAGAAAACGCCAGCGTCCACAAAAAACATGTAACCTCTCGCGCAGTCTCAGTCCCCTCTCGACCATTCCAAATCGACGTCGACACATTCCCTTTTAAGCTCCTTCTCTCCCGCTCGCGCGCAAGTTCAAGAATTTTCCCTTTAACGAAGGCGCAATTAGCCTCGCCGTAGCTTTTCTTGCCCCCGCGAATCTTTCGGCAAGGACTGACCGTTTTTGCGCAATTACACGCAATTACGCGCGTCGCGCTGGATTCAAATTAATTAATATAAGGCCCTCTCTCTCTCTTTCTCCGTCAGCGTTCGAGTTTAGAGGACGCGCGCTACCTTTTTTGCGCTGCCCCTTGCGGTCGCTGGGAGCGATGTTTGCGCGAGCACGGCCAGGAAAAACGTTAATTGCCGCTTAATCCGCTTACACGAGTCTTACAAGTCGCGGGCATTTCGCGACGGGAGGACTCGGCTGGATATATAAGTTGTTAAAAAGTTACGTAGCGCGCTGGATGCTCAGTGAAAAAAAGCTCGGCAATTTTAACTTTCAAGCCGAGCTTGTTTCTTTTAATTTGTATCTTGGACGATTAAGGAAGGAATGCGCACTTGTTAAGAAGCTAGGATAACGTTTTGATTCAAATGCAATTATTATTACGAAACGTTACGTAGGTAAGTATCGCCACGAACAAACGGAGTATCTACCACGCCAACTGATAAAGCACACAAAAGGATCCTTTCAAAATCGCCTCTCCCCGCATTAATCCTCGCTGGGCGTGTGCTCGCTAATTAAAATTAATGAAATGTGATTTATACCCGCACCGGCTCGCGATATCAGCGATACGTACCCACATGCGCCGTATACCTCGAAAAGAGGAGAGGAAAAAAAAAGAAAGCGAATCAAAGGTGCGCGCTCGCGAAAGGAGAACGAGCGCGAAACACGCGCACCAATTGTATTGTTCTCCAGATGCAGCTTGCGTTTATCATAACGGCCTCCAGCAATGATTCCGACTTTTGCTCTCTCTCTCTCTCTCTCCCCTCTCCTCACCGTTGGAGCTAAAAAGGCGCACGAAAAAGAGGTGGGCAACGGGCCGGCGCATTATCTTCATCGAGATTTATTCGCCGCGTGTATGAGGCCAAGCTGCGCGCGGGGAAGCGAAGAGAGGTCGTACGTCTTTTGCTATCGCTGGCTAACCATCGAATTTCAGCGCGAGCCTGACTTCAACCCCCTTTGGAGTAGGCGGAGCTATCGACCCTGGCTTTATACGAATATGCCCTGCTGGCTGTGTGATTGTGCACTAGCGCAGAGTTTGCTATATTTTCATTTTAAAAAAAGCCTCTGCGTTTATCTGATCGAAAAATTGCAGTGCAATATCTTACCTGCGTGCAAAGCAAGTCGCGCGCGCTTCGGAAAAACTCGAGGCGAAAATTCTCCTTCAACGTTAATTTTTTCTCCCGTGCGCTCGGCTTCGATACTCCGCGGGCGTATAAAACCCAAGCCTATGCCTGCGGAAACTCTATGAAAAAATCCATATTCCCCGTTAAATACAGCTCTCGGTTATCTGCATAGCGAGAAGCCTTCCAGCCAAGCCAGCGCGCCGTTAAAGTCGCGCGCGCGCGCGGAGCCTCAGAGCTCGATTTTACGGGCGATCGTAAAAAGCGAGCCGAGGCGGGGTGGAGTATTACGCAAGAGGATATAATAATGCGCGCTAGGAGCGCGGGGCGAATCTCTCTCTCTCTCTTTTTTCCTTCTCTTCGCTTTTTCTCTTTCTCTCTCTCCCTCTTCCTTTTTTGCGCCGACGCTGAATTTATGCGCGCGAATAAAACTTGAGGAGCGCGAGCGGGGGAATGTGGATTTCGAGGTTAGAACTATATACGTTGTGTGTGCTGGGTGGTATTGGGTATAGGGTCGGGATAGCGCTACGAGCGGCTTTATGGACGAGGTATAAAGACGCAGAATTTACCGTGTGGGTTGAAGCGATCGGGCGGATGGAAAGATTTGCTTCGGCTTTTAATGCGAGGGTAATGAGGATCGTTAATGATTTTGACATTGATTATTCTCAGGCCGATTAGGTCGTTACGCTTCGACCTTTTTCTACGAAGCTTTCTCGTAAAAGTGAATTCGGTCGTTATTTTGTTGTGTTAAATATGATTTAGGCATAATGGATTCATTTTAGCGCCGAGAAATCAAGCCCTGAAAATACGCACGCAACCACTTAAGTGAAATTTCCGAGCCGGTATCGCCTGCGCAGCCGTTGAACTCTCCGGCTTTCTCACCCTCGCGCTTCGAGTATTCATTCCTTACCCGAACGCAACCCAACTCTTTAGCGTAGGACGTTTAAAAATAATTTATCGCGACTGTCCTTTCGAAAAAGCCGTACTCATACCGGCATGACCCCGTAATGGACCGGATGAAAGTGCGACAGTTTGCTGTCGCTTATGTCACCCCTGCGGTAAATTATGAGAGCCACGGATATGATAAACGCGAACCGATACGCGCGTGAAGGGATTATGAGCCGATCTTTCCAACGGTAACTCGATGAGGCTTTTTCGAACTGTTTGGCGGCAGCGATGGGAAATGGCTCGTGAGACGGTTCTTCGGATGAGTTCGCGGTTTATTTGATTCTGCGATCGGACGTTTTACACGAGCATTCGCTTTTTGGAATTTATTGGTGATGCTGGAATTAAGTTTATTACTGTTTTTTTTTATGTGGTTAGGTCGTAGATTACACTAGAATTAAAAATTCTATTACGATTTAGCATGTGACTCAAGCGAATATTTTTCCCTGTTCCCGGAATTTCAATTTCTTGCTCGGCATTACAGTCGTGCGTATATACATCATCTCCGCTTATTATTACCCAGAAATCGGCAAATTAATTTTAGCTTACGTCCACCTCACGGCGTAGACACGCCGAAATTTCCGGCCATTCTTATATTTTACCAACAGTCATACATACAATAATTAATAACCTTTTTTGCTCCCCCAGCGACAGAGCGATACTTTTTTAACGGCCTTGAGCGACCACCTACAGAGAGACCGAAAAGAGCCGTGGCAGTTCCGAGAAATTTCATTTTCTGAATCTTTTAATTCATAATCGCCGTCGCCGGCGTCGTTGTCGTCGTCGGCGAAATAAGCTCGTAATTATACCTGGCCCGAGCCCGGACTTTCTCGTCGGGACCTGTTTGCTTTTGTGTGTCTATCGAGAAGACCGGAAGCCGATTCGCGCGCTCGCGGCGGAGGTAATTTTCGAGAGCGGAGGCGGCTGCGAAAAAAGAGAGCATTCGGCTCGCCAGAGAGCGAGCGTAACGAAGGAGTTGCTCGCGTAAGAGTGAGAGTACTGGGGGATTTTAATGAAGTAATTTTCGTTTGCTTTTTTTCGGGGACCCCGATCCGATACTTTTTTTCGTTTGTGTACTCTCTTTAGCTGAAATGAAAATTGGTTTTTTAAAACGCTCTGTTGTTCCGTTCAATGATTTCGCATTTATTATATATCATTAAAAGTATTTGTTTTTTCTTAACTCTTTCGTAACAAGCATGCGCCGACTAAATCTTCATAATCATTACCATCTCTATCCCACCTTCAACAATAGTACCGGCATCATCAACAAGAGCCGGAAATAAAATAGCCCATACCCCTACCCCTCACACACATGAACCTTTAATTGCCAACGCTAAGACCCTAAACTCAAAGAGCACTCCAATCAAATTCGACACGCTCTCCTCATCCGAATCATCTTCGTACTTTTTTTTGTTCACCCGTTTACGAGCATCGCGTGCGCAGGTTCGTCTCCGTAACGGTAAGCATCTTTAGGGCATCGGGCATTAACGGGCCAATTATGCTCTTCTTTTATTTTCCCGTCCTTATGCGCGTATTTTCCTTCGTTTTTTTCTCTCCCCCTCTCCCTCTCTCGCGCGTTATTGGAGGAATCGTCTCGGGTTTCTCGAGAGACGATATTGCTCATTACGAGCGCGCGCGCGAAATGCCACCGGAAACGAGAAGGAGCTCCGATTATGCGTGTTGCTTTTGATCTGAGCGCGTTAACCACGTGTGTTTTTTTTTCAAGAAAAGGACAGGAAAGGAAGAGGTGGCTTTAAATTTGGGCGCAGTAAAGTTAATTCGATCATTGGTGATCGTATGTAATTTCAGTACAGCATTACTTCAGATCTCTATATTTCAGCCGATTTTATATTTCCGTATGTTTCTCTAAAAAAATATTTTTGAAATCCGATCAAATTATAATCCCGCTCCGCAAGCAGCAATAAATTTTTGCGAACGCGCGCCGGCGCATTGTATTCAAATCCAGGGCATAAATAAAATTCCGCCAGATACCAGCTCATCAAATTCAATTTTATTCAAACCCGCGCGCCGCTTATTTCGAAAAATCGCCGTTTCTCCAAAAGCGCAGAACCAGTTCCTCCCTCGGCCACTATATAACCCGAGATAAAAATTTCACGAAAAACAAAATATATCGCCGCGCTCGACGCGTTGTGTCTGCTTATGCATTCTCTTTCTCTTTCGAAAAGGTACCGAGCGCGCGAGATTTCGGCATGTGTGTCTGTGTATATACCTTCGTGAGTCCTTCATGCATTATTAACGCCAGCTCGCCTCGTGCATCCGCGTCGTGTGGGTATAGGCCTGCGGCTTCGATTGGTATCGAGTTTTATCGGGCCGCGACGATTCGCCAACTTGATTGGAGAGGCGAATTTCGGATTTGAATTTCCGCCGGGGTTATTTATTCTCTCTTGTGGATTTTGCGATTCGAGATGCCTCGTTGAGATTGTGCGCCGATTTTCACTTTGGAATTGGATGGTTTTTTAGTGAAGCGGAGAATAATGGTCGGTTTTGCGATACGGATTTTATACAAAAATACGAAAGCACAAAAGCTAATCGTTTACACTTCTAGATTCTCATAATTAAATTCACCGTTCAATCAACCATTTAAAAAGCAAAAAAAATCCTCTTTTTAAATCAGTTTCAACCTATCGGAGCCCCAACAAAGAAACGAAACGCCATTATAACGCTTCGAGAACATTTATTCGCTCGGCGCAGGAGAGAAAGAATCGCGTACACCTACCTCCGATGCGCAACCCTTTTCCTTCGCTCCAAAAAAGGGAAGGCCGCGCGCTCGCGCACTCGTACATAAAGTAAAGGCGCGCGCGCGTAAAACGAAGGAGGCGACAGTTGAAAACGGGAGGAACCACCGGCGAAGCGTCTCCTTGCATTTGCATTTTAAATGCAAACTCGCGCCACCCGTGGCCGATGCGCGATTTCTCGCCCGCCCCCTTTGTGCGTCGCGAGACCATAGCGACGCTTTTATTCGGATTCAGGTGAGCCTTTTAAGCGAGCAGAGCCGACGAGTGCTCTTTATTTCGCTTTCAAGGCTTTTGCCGACGCCGTTTGAATGGAGCGCGGCTTTTCTTTCATAAGCGATTAGAGACGGGAAATTTGGTTTAGCTAATGATTTTGCGCGTGAATAATTATGTATGTTAAAAAAGGATATATATATTATTAAAAAATGAGTTTGAAAATTATTAAAAAATTAGTTATTGAAAAAAGTAGATTGAAAAAGAATGCGCTTGTCGCTTTGTTCCAAGAGGAGTGAAATAGCATAGCGGGTATTGGAGGATCAATATTGATCAGGAAGTAATTAAACGGCATATGTTCTTTGATAGTCGCGAAATTGAGTCCAGGGAGAAACATTAATCATTATAATAACGTATAGGACGTCACAGTATGTACGCATATAAGCGTTGACAAGCTGCCGCACCAACGCGCACTGAAGAATGTATACACCTATAAAATTATTCGATCTTAAAAATGTATCCACGCAAAACACATTTTATTTTAACAAAACTTAAAATAAAAAAGACGCTGCTTTCAGAATTCTACCATCCGATGACTCTCGTCGATCCCTCAAGAAGCGCGCTCCGAATTCCCCGTAAAGCCTCGATTTCGCGGCCGCCAATCGGCAAAAAGCCAGGCCGCGAATTAGAAAGCCATCAGCGCGCGACTTCCGAGAAGCAATCCTGAGGGCGAGACGCCTTTTTGCCCGAGCCTTAGAAGCTACGGGGCCGACGTCACATACAAACGGCCGTTTTAACTCTCGCGAGTCTACGATTATAAACCAACAGCCGATCACAAATGACGGCAAAAAGCGCATAATTGAAATCCCGGCCCGATTCGTCACGGTCTCATCGACGTGCGTCGCTTATTTATATACCCGCGCTTGGTTGAAAAAACGAAAGGAAAAAACGCACGCGTCGATTCATCGTTGTATGCGCCGGAGTCGTTATCGCGGCGAAAATGAAAAAGGGAGGCGCGGGAGCGGTTAATTGCGCGGCGAGCTCCATTTAAAGGCAACGAATAGGAGCGAGAGAGCTGCAAGACACTCGTAATTAAAAAGTAAAGCTGCTAACGAGCAGCCGAGGTCCCGTTTCGGAGGGAGGAGCTTTCGATTATCGCGAGGCTCTTTTTCGGCGGCGAGAGTAATTGAAAATTGCCGGCTGGTCTTATTAATGGCGTTGGCGAGGGGTAAAGAAAAATGTTATTGTTGAAGAAATAATGTGGATTGTTTGAATGTTTTGTTGTTTCGTGTAGTATTGGAAAGATCTAACCTTGGTATACTCGAACAATAAAGTCAGTTATACTACTTTATAGTAATATCCGATTTCTTTGTGACTTACCTGAAAGCATAATAAAATAAAGTTAGTATAATTATGAACAAAAAGTTACATTTCTTAATATTTTGAGTTAAACGAGAGTAAATTTGAGCATCAAATTGATTCTTTTCATATGAAATATATTCAGACATGCAAGTACATAATTCTTTCAAGAATGCTCCGCCAAGGGACTCCTCAACAGGGCCGTCCTCTCAATGCTTTGGAAATCCGACAAGTAGACAAGCCACTAAGTCCCCGATGAAGATAATCGACGAGTCACTTTTCCGGTTCCACCCGATTTTTCTTCTTTTTACTGTATGTACTCAACTTCGACGGGCAAGAAACCGATCGATCACGCATTTTTCATCCCAATAAAATGTCCCGTGATTCATCATATCGGAAAAGTTAAAAATCAAAATCACTCCTTAAACCTTCCTCTCTTATCCTTCTCCCAACCCACAAAAATAGTAAAATTTTCTTCGATTCTCTTATTACACAACCACGTCCGACTAATTAATAATTAAACCGGTCAGTCGCTTTTTCCCTTCAATGAAATTAACGTAAGGATTAGTTCGCGTCTCGCGTTGTCCCGTGAAAACGACTAATTCCCGAGCACTCGGCAACGGGTTCCTCGCTTCTCTGCGAGCGAGCGCGCATACAAATGCGTTTTTGAATGCCACGCGAGGAGAGCGAGGATTTTTTTTCTCAACTGGTATTTTAATGCCCGTGCCCGTAGGTGAGGCGAGTTTTTTGGCGGCCTTTTTTCACGTCCGCGCACCGGAGTTACGGAAATTATACAGTCGAACAAGTAGTTTCTGAGTATAGCGAGGGAAGAAGCTTTTTTTGTTCTAGCGGCACTTAGGGCTTGACCTTCATTTTTTTTAGTGCATTATGTTAAATCGACTGATAAATTTTATTCAGTTAATGATAAACGAAAGCATTTGAGTCGGCGACGGAAGCTTCGGTAAGAGCGTTAATGTTCTTCTCAATAAACGAATTTCATCCACTATTTAAAAAAATAAATCATCCATTTTAAAACAAACCGAAGGCGCACTTTAAAGGCTTCATTAACCGAGCGCCCTGTCCATAAACTCCGGAAAAAGAAAGAACCGTAAAAAAACGCTCGCCTTTAACGAACTCACTCGGCTCGGCAAAGAAAGCAAAATCTCCGGCGCGGAATATACATCTACGCTTATTTTTTAAGAAAGGCAGGGACACACAGAGAGACACGGACTCGCGTATAATGCAACGCCTATATCCGAGCCGGGCTGCGCGCCGCCGCCGCCGTCGCCAGACACATTGTCCTGTCGTGGGACGTTATTTATCTCAAAGCGAGAGGCTCGCTCTCCGGGTTCCCTCCCTGCGCTGCACGCGCTCGGTAGGCTCGCGATTGTGTCGATTCGAGGCGAGAAAAAGGCTCGCTCGAAGAAAGGAGGGAAATAAAATTTATACATACGAAAAACGCGAACGCTGAAATATACAGGACTCGCGGCAGGACAATCGCGCTTATTTTCAAATTTCGCGCCGCTGAGTGAATTTCGGACGGCTTTTTTTTTCAAAATCTTCGAGCGGCCGTGTAGAAGAATACGCGAGGGGGAAGTTGAAGGCGGTGACTTTCTCGTTGCGCGGCCCTCGTATTTGCGCACGCGCACGCGTACATGTATGTAGAGCAGCGCGGCGGCTATTGTGGACGCGTATAAATGGCGCGTCGACTCCCCCACTTTCGCTTTTTCCTTAGCGCGAGCGCGCGGACGTCGTTTCTGTCGCCTTTTTCTGCCACCCTGCGGATCCTTTTGTGACGGCCGCTTTGCATGCGCATACGTAAACGCGCGTGTAATGATCGCCGGCCTTCGGGGGAGCTGAGGAGATGGAGATATATGCGAATGGGTGGAGCTCGTGCCAGGCTTTCTCTTTGTTTAAGGGCTTACTTTTTTTCTGACGGAAAGATTTTTTTTTAACGGTCAGGGGATATTTTTAATTTATTGTTGAACGGTGAACATGTTTACTTTGGTTGTGTAACTTAACTGTGACGGTCGATGTAAGCTTGCATGTAGTTAACGACGTCTATATGGCTAGTTCACGGGGTTTGAGTGATACCACGACGAGAGGAACACGACGAGCTGACCAGCTCGTGGACATCATGCTGAGTGCATTTTGTCATGTCGCGCATACGAGGACTATGGTATAGGAGTACGCAGAAATTTAATAAGTGTCGCGCGGACCTAGGACAACTACGGATGATTTAGCGTTGCGCCAGTGGATCGGCATTGTTGAATTAATCAAGCGACGTGAGTCCAACCTTGAAAAATATTCTTCCGTACCGAAATTTTAGCGTTTTATTATTGAATTTTATAGTCTTTTTTAAATAAACGTTTATAAGTTCGTAAAAACAATTATATAAAAGAACAGACTTGATCTTCACAACAATAAATCTTTCTCTAAGATTTCAGAAGTGACCGTATTCCCTCATCGTTAAAAAAAATTACCTTCGCACGATAAGACCCGGGATGCAATGTAAAACCATTTCGACTTACGTGCCCGAGATTCCTTCTTGTCTTTACCATTAAGATCGGCATCGTGCCCACGCATCGTACGCACTTTTTTTCAAAATATCAACCCCATAAAAGAAAAACGAAAAGGCAAAGCTCGACAAGTGAAACACTTTCACGTTCATCTCCACCTGACAAAATCTCCTTTTCCCCGGCCGAGCGCGAAAGTCGTTTATTCCGAACACGTCCCGAAAATTTCACATACGTGTAAAACCTCACACTGCCTGTAGGCCTGCTCTCTCGCCCTCGCGAGCTCCGAGAAGAAGAACAAAAAGAAGAAGAAGAAGAAAGGGTTTTACGTGACGACTGCGCCTACGCTCGCGGAGAGTGCAGCTTCCACGAAAGTCACATAACCCGGCTTGCGCGCGCGCAATCAGCTGCTCGGCATCTAGGTTATATATACTACACAGCAGCGAGGCTCGAGTGTCGGCTATGTGTATACGGATTATGAGACGAAGAGTGATAATGTATAATCGAGGGCAACGTCTTACTCTTTTGTGTTTCAAGTGTTGTTAGTAATAATTCTGTGAAAGTTCTGTAAAAACAATTCAACGTTATATACAACCAGATTTATTTTCTACAATAAACCGCAAAACTTTAAAGCCAACTTAAAACTTTCCGATCCCAGCAGCCCTATAAATCTAAACCGCCCGCAACAAAAAGCTCCCTCCCACCCAAAAAAAAACCTCCTCCGCCAACGCTCTCGAGAGTCGCTACAACGACAGAGTTCGGGACGCTTTTGGATTCCCTAAAAAGAAGAGCTCTCCCTCACGCGCTGGCGCATAAAAGCGAGAGAGAGAGAGAAAAAGAGCTAGCCTCGAAACGAGCTGGCGTATATACGCTAAGGAAGAAGCAGAGGGAAAGAGAGCGAGCGCAAGCGAGCCTGGATAGTTAGATGGAGCCGGATAAAGAAGAGAAAGAGAGAGAGAGAGGATGAGAGTCGCGCGCGCGCGCCAGATCGTCCGCGAGATAAGGACACACATACGCGAGCAGCGAAGGAGAAGAGGCGTGTATAGGGTAATGCCGATAAGGATCTTTCTCGGCTACGAAGAGAGAGCGCGCGCGCGCGCACTCGAGGTTGTACGTATTTATGGTAAGGAGGTAATGCACTGCCCTCCCAACGCGCAAGCCGAAGGACGACGACTGGAGGTTTAATCCCCCCGTAGAGAGGTGGCTTTAGTTATCGACGTTTTGGAATATTCAATTCCGCGAGTCGAGTTCCAGCCGAGGGTATTATAATCGAGGAGGATTAGCGGCCGCTCTTTTGAAGCCGCGAGTTTTATTGCGTTACGGATCGATGGGTTTAGCCTGACTTGACGCGGTTGAAGTATCTTTTTGCTCGTGGTGATCGAACAGTTTTAACAAGGAATTAAAATTTTTCAGCGATTACGGCTTTTCTCACGTAGCTACGCAGCGCGCTCATTAACACCTCGCGGCGACCCCATAAATCCACACAAAGAGCCTGAAAATCCCTCCCGGAGAATCCATATTTTTGCCGGCCAGCATCTCGCACACCCCCGCGTTATAAATTTTCTCATGCCCGTAGAAAACGGCACGTATATACCTGGCGAGCGCGCCGATAACCATCTCTCCTCCGACTCTGCGCACAGTAGCCAGAGCCACCACAATAAGGAAAAATCCGGGCCTCCGCGCGCGCGCGCGTGAAAAATACGGCGCAAAAATGGCGAAATAACGATATACGAGAGGAGCCGGCCATTGTCCTTGCCTCGGACAATGCAAGGCTGCGCGCATGCGCGGCAATCTACATCTCCGGGCGATATTTCATACGATCGCAAGAGCAAGCCGAGGCGTGCATTTGGATATTCACGAGTTTATCAGCGGACCCGGCGTATATGAAGATATCGCGCGGAGTCGCGCGCGGCCGGGCATACGTGGCGAGCTTATTTATGCAGATATAGCAGCGAGTGGGCATGGAACGCGCGATAGAGATGGATGCTGGGACGGGGGTGCGCGCGATCTCGCGAGCGCTGAGGGCATAATCGCGATGGAGAGTAAAAGTTTTGAGGGGAGAGATGGGAGTTCGGATTTTGTTAGGAGAATAATTGAGCGTATGGAGAAGATTGTGGTATCGAGTTTATAATTAGTCGGAGGGGTACGGAAGATAGAGTTAATCAGGCGCGTTCCAGTTTGTTTCGGTAAAAAAACTATAATTCCAATATATTCCATTAATACACTTTGTAATCTCAACACTTCGTTTTGTGATTCTGACCGGCTCGCTGGCCTGTCAGGATGGCCGTGTCCCCATGTGTCGCGCGAATGAGCTTATACAGGGACAATCCCGCTTGCTCTCGGATTCTCCGGAGTGAGAACAGCGAAAGCCTGCCCCGGTGACATCGTCTTTATGTCATCTTCGTTCGGTATCCCGGCGTGGGAGGAGAACGGCAGAAAAAGATTCTTATCGGGCCTACTATGTTGAGGCTTAAGCCAGAGGTGCGAAGTCCAACATGTAAATCGAGTCCCCTTCTTCCTTTTTCTTTTCTTTTGCAGAGCTGGAATTTGAAAGTGCGCTTGGACGGAGGAGGCAGAGTCAAGCGCGATCCGATGATTTTAGGTATTATGTGTCCCAGGGGGCTTTGCTGAAAGCTGGAGGGAATATAGTCGCCGGTACACTTGAGGAATTAATTTTTTAGGTTTCTCAGTTGGTGAAGTTTATCCGCAGGGAGAAGTGGACCGTAGTTTATTTTGAATACGTGTATTCTTGTCGTGTTTGAATAAAGTTTTTGTTTCATAGCATTCACCCCAAGATATAAATCAATCGCAATGTTTCAAATTATTTCTAATCATGATTAGACAAAATATATATACAATATGTCTCAGTAACTATCGTCTAACTATACATAAATCCGCCAAAGCCGAAATCAAAGCTACAATTTCCTTCTGCAACAGCTTCGACGTGCACGGGAGCTCGCAACAAGCAGCTGGATCCTCACCCGGAATCCTGGATGAACGAGCGAGGCATATCCTCTTTCCTCGAAGCTCTTACGACCATTTAGTTTGAAGGAGGATCCTTTTACTGAAGGTAGACTGTAAAAGGAGAATTAAAAAAAAAACGAGACGGAGAATTCGCAAGGAAGCTGAAGGTTCGATCTCTTTTCGGACTGCAACGACTTGTCCGACGATCTTCTAAAGTCTGCTCGCATCCTACTCAAAAGAATGCATAAAAGGTTCGACGGATCGGAAACCGATATGACTTTGATACGAAAGCTTTTAAGTTATTACTCAACACTCGCTCGTCGTCCTCCTCGCCAAATTATTTAATGCGCGTGAGTGATTCATTCCTACGCTAGTTATCGCAGGATCCCTTCATACACCTCTCCTAGCGATAAAACAGGAAGTCCAGCGAGGTGTCGTGAGTGTATAATGCACGCATGCAAGATGCGAGAGGAGTCCCAAAAAAAAAGAAAGGAAGGAAGGAGCGAGGAGCGCGCAAAAGTGGAGGAGGCCTCGGAAGAAGTGAAAGGAGAGACGAGAACGCTGGTGGACGCGCGGGGTAAAATATGATAGCGGCATTCGCGAAATATGAGACCGAGAGACGACGGTTCTCTCTTTCTCTCTCGGATGAACAGATGGCTCTTATCTCTACTCTCGCTCTTTCTCTCAGACGCAGCTCGATCTTCCCCGTTTTTTGTATATTACCGAGCGAGGTGGTCGCGCGGGGGTCTGATTTATGCAGATCTATGGTTTGCATCTTGAGGATAGTGCTTCAAATTGAATTGTATGCGGAATGCACGTTTTTATTTCAGTTTTTTAGGCAAACATATTTTCATGGTCGTTTTCAAGTTTTTATTGTATTATAAAATAGAATACAAATAACAAATGCTATATACACCTCTATTATAAACAATCTACACAATTTACACACCGTTAATTCCATAAAGCACAGTTTAAAACCAAGCAGCAGCAGCCTGCAAAAGCAACCGTATCCCAACCAAAAGCGTCGCTCTTTCCCGGGATTACAAAATCGCGAATTAGAAAGGAGGCGGCGGCGGCGAGTCGTCGTCGCTGCAGCGCGCAACGGGGTGAGGCTTCTAGCTCTCGCGACGCGATAAATTCCGGCGGCTGCTGAGCGCAAGAGAGGCGGTGAAATCGCGGACGCGCCGGTAATTGATGGTGGCGATTCGCGCGCTCTCCTACAAACACACACACACAAGCGGACGTTTAATGTTCCATTTGCCGGCTGCCCGCGCGCCACGGGGTTTCTCGGCCGTACACGATCACGGCAAAAAGGTTGAAAGTGAAAATCTCAAGGTGCTTTTTCGGAATACCGCTGCGTCGATTCGATTAGACTCTTTGCGCGAATCCGTCGATTTGTGCTCTTGGTTTTATTTTAGAGATAAATTCTACCACGTTGCTCTCGTTCATCAATAAACAAATAAAGTCTCCTTTGCCTTTTTCAACCGTTAAACAAACAACAATGTGTCAATTAGAAGCAGATCCGCAAACAAAGACCGACAGTTCAATCCCCGTGCAGGAAAAAAAGGCAGCAACGCCTGCACGAGAGCCGAGCCAAAACAACGCCTCGCCTCTCTCGCGCGATCCGAAAAATCGAGCAGCAAGGAAACTTTCACTTAACGAGCGCTCGACGCGCGCGAGCCCATAGATAAGCATCTCCGATATCCCCCTCCTTAAACCCGCGCGATTTCCCGGCTGTCTCGGATACTCCAGACGCCGGCGGAGCGAATAAAGAGAGGCGCTCATATAGGGGCGTTTTCCACACTCGCAAACGTCAAACAATTAAGCCGCGAGCGCGCGAGAGAGGGGAATAAACTAGTTTCTCGGATCAGATGCGCGCGGCTGTCATCTCGGAAGAATTTACCGGCGACACCCGGCGCGACTTCTCCTCTGAGGATATATGGCGCCGAGGAGGAGCGAGGTTTATAAGGACGGGATTTTTCGAGGGGGAGCGAGGATGAAGTATATGTGTGTGTGTGAGGTTATTGGGAAACGGCTGGGGCTTTGTCGTGGGAGCGCCGAGGAGATGGTTTTTTAATGGGCTGGATCATATGAATTATCGAATAGGGACAGTCTTATTGGATTTTCCTTTTGATGCCGAGATAGCATCGCTTTGGTAAAATATGCTAAGTTAGCTAGGAAGTATTTATATGTTTGGAATTTTCGAGAAAATTATTAGTTTTCGTAAACGTTTTATCATCCCGAAACCGGCTTTGGATCTAATTAATAGTTCCTCCGCTTCGTTTTATTCCAGATTATCAAATCGCGCTCTCTAAAAGCTTACTCTCGTTGTAACTCAAAAATGTGGAACTCAGTAGCGGCGAAAAGAGAAGAAACCGCAACAGAATATATCTCCGCCACTAAACTTTGAAAAAGGACTCGCGGCGGACCTTTTTTTTGCATGCATCCCCGCGTCGTACAAACCCGCTAATACTTAAACAAGAAATTAATTACGTCCCGGTTTTACGGTCGTGCTGAGCTTAACGACTGCTAAAAAGGCAATTACACAGCCGATCCGTATCTTCTCTTTCGGCCGCACTGTATATAAAAGACAGCAGAGGGGGAGAAATGGATTTTCAGGACTGACCTGGCATACAGACGCATCGAAACGTCCCGGGATCGTCGAGGCAGGAGCCGTCGTTTCTGCACGGATGGGACTCGCACTCGTTGACGTTGGTCTCGCAGCGCGGACCTGTGAAGCCTTGCGTGCAATTGCAGGCGAACGAGCCCGGTGTGTTGACGCAGATGCCGTCGTGCTCGCATGGTGATCCTGTAGAAATAAATAAAACATTAATTATTGTATAAGTAAGAATTATAACAGTTCTATTATCAGAAAATTAAAAAGAAAAAAGATAAAGTAAGTTTCTGCATTGAATCATCATTCGCACAAAGCTCAACAAATAAATCCAATCCTTTAAACTATCAATAACTACTTCCGATATTATACCATAACGCCAAACAAACTCCTGCATCTTTCACCGTACCCACAGACTCCGCCTGGCATTTTTCCCACACGCGTGCGCCGACTTTCTACACACATGCCGATATCGACCTCAAGACGTCGATTCCGCCGCAGTCGGGGCTGCTGCACGGTCAACCGGCGCCCGCGAGATGAGAACCGCCGGGCGCGATCGTGACTTTCACCCGCGCAATTATCGACTTCTGCTTATATACGGAAGGTACACCACCTTTCGGCGTTATTGCCGTTAATTCGCCTGGTTATTGCCGCTGTTGGCGGAATTCGGCGTTTTATAAGCTGCGAGGTGGGTTTTTTAAATTGTCGGCTGGACTTTTGGGTTTCTGCGTGTATGATCGTTTTGGGGTATTGCAATATTTTTCAAATATTGTAATGAATTTACGGTTTGGGATTTGGAAATATTATTTAAAATTACCTTATTACCGTGATTATATGTCTATAAATAAAAAACCATTGATTCTACATTTTGCAAATCATTTATTTAAATAACAAAACAAAAAACTTCAGTTTTTCAACCAGAATACTCTTTCCTCCAGTATCCACCGGACAAAGACCTCCCACGCCAGCCGAAAAAAAAGTCCCTTGACGACACGAAAACAAGCAAAGAAAGTAAACACAGCATCGCATCTGGAACGAGCTCCAGCTAACACAGCAGCAGCGCCGATGACCGGCAAAAATCCGCATCAGCAGAGTGCTGCTGCTGCCGCTGGCGTTCGTATATACGTAGCACAGCGGCAGTCGCCGCGACAATTAAAGGCGAATCGGCAAACGTGCGCGGAATGACGAGGACACGTAGACGCGAGGCGCGCGCGTATATACAGCGACGACGCGTGTACAATGCCCCCCTCGTCGTCCCACGACAACGGCAGCAGCGGCGACAAATGCATAATAAAGTACCTTAATTGGCGAATTCCACGGGACGTTTTTCGTGCCGCGAGTAGGCCTTTTTAACGAGCCGAGATTGTACCAGTTTAGCGGCTCTGATGGTGAAACGGACTGGACGCTTTTGGTTATTGATTGGGATGAGATTGTGTTTGCGAAGATTTCGTTGTTTTAAGTGTCTTTATTTTTATAGAGAGTATTCAATTCAATACAATAAAGCTGTGTACATTATTAATTTTAATCTAAAATTCAGTAATAATCCTCAAATTGAAAAACAAACGCACGCGCCAAGAAAAGCCATTCCGACACTTAGGAAATTAATTTTGCAAAAACGAGCAGAGCGCCAGGCGCAGGAGCGAAAGAGCCGCGCGCGACAGCTCCCGTCGTAAAAGCCGCGCGAAACGAGCGTTTGAATTGTTATACTCCCGAGTTTTAATAACAACGAGCGCTTGGCGACGTAATGAAGCGCGCCGCGCTCGGCTAGCGAGCGAGCGGCCTGCCACGACTACGGCGACGGTGCCGAGAGCTCTGTCATTATCTAGATTGCATATTTTCTGCTAGATTAAGTTCTCTCCTCGCTTGGCTCGCCGGACCGCTTGCTGCAACACTGGCACGTTTACCTACAGGCGGCTCTCTGCTCTATTTTACTCTCAAAATAGAAAGTGCAATAATCTAACGGGGAATTGCGAGCTGTGGACGGTTGCCGAAAATGTGGCTTATCTTATCTACGGTGTATAAGGATATATACTGTTTATGGTTCGATACAGTCACCATAAATCAAACGCCTCTAGATAGCATCACTGTAACACAAACTACACCTAACCCAATACAATATGACGTTCAAATTTCAAAATCCAGCGCCGCATAAAACCGCCAACACCCCATCTAATTTTCCACGAAACAAGCATTTTGTCGCCGCGGGTCGTTAACAGAGACAACAGCCTCGCGCGCGTCTGCATCTGCCGCGCCATCGGCGTATAATTACCGCAGCACGGATGCTGCTGCTGTGCTTCGCGGAATGAGCATCGCGAATCACCGCGCGCGGCTACCGCTGCGCGCGTGCGACACACAGCGTGCTGTGCTATGTCCCCGCCGAGCGCGCGAGAGAGACAAGATTATGGCGCGTGCGCAGCCTTGAGGATCGCGGGCAGGTTGTTAGGTGAATGTCGAGAGGGTAATTACGCGACGAGGGAAATCTGGAGAGAGGTTGGGATTGAGGCGACGGGGGAGGGCTTTGGTGGGGGAGCGATAGATTTTTATGAGTGGAGTGGAGCTTGGCTTGAGTTTGGGTATGATTATGGTGTGGACAGGTGTAAAGGATATGCTGGCGTGGTGTGACGATGACGGCGCTGTACTAGTATTATGACTGTTGGTGGGACTAAGTGTTTATTATTTTCAGAAGTTATGTTTTTATGTAGTGAGCACGTTTACGGCTAAGTTGTAATTTTAAATGCGCAGAGAAGTCACGATAAACTTTATTTAAGAACTATATTAAAATAGTAAAAATGTTATTTTCTACGAACACCACTTTTAAATAATTAATATTAAAACTCCACTTTATTAAATCATTAAAAAAACTATAATCATCTCAAAAACCTTCACATAATCGTCTTCTCCAACCAATCCATCAAACCACTCCCTAAAACCCCACCACTAGCGACATCTACCCGACCAAATCGACATGCGCATCTCGATCTCCCCGAGTAAGCCGACTCCCTCGCTCCTGCACCGATCCTTCACACGTATATACACACAGCCCTATATACATTCGAGAGCAGGTAGCAAAGGCGGCTCTCCTGGCAAGCCGAGCCCAGGAGTATCGACTTACTTACTCACGGGCACGCACATTGCCGAATTTCTCGCTGCCGGCCCGACAATGGCACAGCGCCTTTGTTCCGATCGCGGGGGAGACGCTACGCGCAGGTAGTTATTTTTCAGCCCGTACGGTAAATATATCCATATATATCGACTTTTATTAAAAATGGCGAAACGACAAGCTGATTCTTTTTTGCGTCTAGGGCTTTCGAAATGTGGCGAGTGTGCGTTACGGCGTGGCTGTTTTTTTCTTTTTTTTTTTTTTTCAAGTCTTCGATCTCGCGGGCGCGAGGAAAACGGTTTTGGGTTACACACGCCGGGAGTAGTAGCCTGGATTTCGCGGCGCTGGCAAGTTGCATAATTGCGTGTCTGGCTGATGTTTCATGTGTCGATAAACTCCCGATAAGTGCAGTGAACTTCTGTCATTGTTCGGCCGGATTACTACTGGATAATGCCGTGGGAATACTTTTTTTCGCCGAACTTTCTGCCGATTTGGACTGAGTAGTTTCATAAGACGCGACGTGTGTGAGTGGCTTTTGAGGCGATATGTACGTCAATAGTAGAAAAGGAGAAAGATATCTCTCGGAAGCTATTAAAGCTACGTTACGAGTAAACTTGGTAGAAATAACAATATGCGCGAGACAAAAGCAAGGTGGTCTTCGATTTCCTTTTTTTTTCGTTTTTCAAGCGACCGGCAGCCTACATATTTATAAGCGGCGCGGAGAAAGGGTCGGATTATGTGTGCCGGCGATGTGTACGTGATTTTATTTTGAGCTCTCCGTACAGGAGTTTTTGCGGTAATTGTGTAAGTTTGATATGTACCAATTATGGGCAGTGTAAAGTGTATCGAAATAAATTTATGAAGTTCCATGTTCGAGATCTGTTTAATGAACGATTGACTGTTTGGTAACTGAGAATAAGTAGCTATACATGTTACTAAACGTTTTTAGGTCGATAAAAAAGAGCTAAAGCAAATTGCTTTAATCGGAATAAAAATCTTATTAGCGAGGGAAAATTTCACTTAGATTTCGATATAATGCTGATATAATGACTTTACGTTTTTTAAGATTTACAATGTAATTAGTTCTAAATCATTATTTAAATCCAACTTATGTACTCGGAAATTAGTGTGTAGAAAGTTTGCCTTTATTTCCGATTACAAGAAATTAATATATTTACAAATCATTCAAAAGAAGAATTAGCATAAAACGGAGCCATGAGAAAGATCCCATTACGCTGTGTATCACGTAGACAAGGAGAAAGTCAAGGCTCCCAGATGAAATAATTAAGTGAAACTTTTGGATTAAACACTGCGAAATATTGTAATTACAAGCTATTATACGACCATCAAGCCATTACACACCTAATAAGAAATGTAATTTCGAAATTCATCATCATAAAATATCACATAAACTAACTGCAATATCTAAACTGCCTCACTGATATTTAAGTACAATAAAACAATATTAGATAAAATTGATTAGATAAATTTTTCCAACAACCGGTAAATAACCCCAACAACCATCCACTTAATCCATCATTCTACAACAAGCCGAGATAAAAACAAAAATCCAACACTAAAAATCTCGACAATGTCCTCCGAACTCCCCAGCCAACCAATGACGCACATCCGCGGCGCGAAAAGCCAAGCCGTAATCGCGCCCGCTGGCCTCAGCTTCGTAATAGCTCCGATCCGCTCGTTTTCTGGCTGCTTATCTCGGCGCATCTTTCTCTTCGCGCCAGCCCCCCGAGCGGAAGAAACTCTCCCTCGTCGTGTAATAGCCGGCCAGGAATTATTTTGATTTTATGCGCTAATTTCGCGGTAAGCTGATCGATGCCCAGCGAGAAATCAGCGCAGAGCTCGCGCGCGACGGTTATTATACTTAGGCCCGAAGTATTTGCCCTTTTTCATTCGCCATCGACGGATAAATCGTTGGAGCAATGAATCACACCGGCCGGGATTTAGCGTCGTGAATAGAGGAGGGGAATAATGGTTTAAGTGGAGCGCGAGTATGCCGATAAATTTCGCCGAGGCGATGCAGATGAGCTCGATCGTAAGTTAGTCGGATTTTTTTCTTCTATCTTTAAATATATTATAAGGTTACGGTAAGTGTAATTTTTCTCGCGGTAATGTTGAATTACGGCTTTCGAACGAGAGCCCGCGCTTTTTAAAATGCTTCCTGTTTGTAATAGTGTACTGGATATCTTTCTAGCCGTTGCAACACCGAGCACTCAGCAGGACTCACAAAAACGAATCCAACACTCACGCCGACACAAAAACAGAGTAATTACACCCTGCCAGCCGGCGCAATCGCTCTAAGAGCTCGACGGTACGAGGAAAAAATCTTACGTTCAACGAACTCGACGTACGCGAGCTTTTGAAAAATTTCGAGTTTTTTGCTTATTAACGACGCCTAGGAGCTCGAAATCGACGTATGCCCCAGGGGCGGCGCGTCTTTTCCGACCCTCTCGCTTCTTACCAGTTTATCACTGTCGAGGACGCGTGAAAACACCTGTTAGGACACCTCGAGGGTCTAACGAGCCAAAGGCAGCGCGCTTCTCTTTACGCGTGATTTATCCGCAGAAGTAGGTGTTAGTCCGCTGTTTCCTTCGAGCGCGCAAAAAGGAAACTACAATTTTGAGCAGTGTGAAGGATTTTTTACCAGCGATTCGCGGAACTTTAATCTCGCGTCTCGGAGGACGCGATAGATCGAGGCGAGCTCGCCAGAAGAGTAAATTGATCTGCGGCGGGGAGAGCGAGAGTCGCGGTCGCATCATCAACGCAGACGTCTGTATCTCTCGACGTGAAAGAAATGATCTCGCGCGATAAAAGCCAGCGATGCGAACGCGTAACGCGAAATCCGATACTTGGAAGCGAGGCGTTCCTCGAGAGGGAAGAAGATACTCTTTGTATATGCGGATTGTTTAAATTTTATCACAGCGCTTCCGCTTCGTTTGCTGCGTATATACATTATTAATTCGTCTTTAATTTATTCGTCGGTCAATATATAATATCGATACTCGTCCGATATACAAGCGATCGCCTATCGCGTCAACTCCATAAAATACTCATTTGATTAGATGCAGCCTTGGTGTATAAAGAAGAAACTCTTTTCCAACGGTTCCCTCTCATCTTTGTATAATATAGCCTACACATATATACAAAGTACGAGTAGTAGCCGGACAATAAATAAGCCGGTGGGGTCTCGTGTGTATATTAACCGGCACGAGAGCTGCACTCAGGCCGCTCGCGAGAGACAAAGGCACTTCATTAATAATCAGAAGCGTCTCTCGCCCTTCTCCTTTGTGCGTCGCGCGCGCGCCTCGAGTTCCTCGTACGGAGTCTATCTTAGTGCGGCTCGTTTGGATATTAATTCGAATCCGGTATTGCTAATTAATTACGGCTCTTTTTTTGGTTTGACAGTGCGTGAGTTTTTCCGAGATTAAAAGGATGTTAGGGATCGTTAGGGATTTGATGGGAGGAAAGATCGCTCTTTGTGTGTGGCTTGTGTCGGCTGGACTTTGACTGGAGGGGAAAATTAATAATCACGCTTGGCGGTGCGTTGAAAGAATTTTCCATTGGCTTTTAATTGGGCTTGCATGATTGATTTTATCGAGCGCCGATGTGAATTCTAGGCATTTTTTCGATTAATTGAAACTATTAATTCGTCGCTTCGTGTATACCCACTGAATAAGTATATCATTGAAATTTTTCCGAGCGGAAACTCCGTGCAGGATCAGCAAGAAGTTTATGAAACTATTAAACCTACAACGACGCCTCGCGTATATAAAATGCGCAATAATTTATAATCCGGTCGCAAAAAATTGATGAGATCGGTAATCGAGCGATTTGTTTTAATCTTAACGACGCGACCACGTAATAACCTCGATAAAGCTGAAATATAAACGGTGAATATTTTCGCAAAACACCAACAAAAAAATCGGTGCTTATAAATTTTTTGCCCTCCTCGCTCGCTCTCCACGAGAAATTCCAAAAACAAAAACACATATAATAAACGCATGACCGCTCCTCGCAGCCTCCATTTTAATTGGTCCGACGACTTTAGAATTTATTCCAGTTCATGATCGTCAATTACCCTTGCGCGCGCTCTCGAATGGGCGTAATCTTTATGCGTTCCGTATAAATCCTTCCGCTGTCGAACGGCGGCGGAAAAAAATGAGAAATAAAATCGCGGGCGTTGAACATTCGATGTGGAATAAAAAGGCAATTAGAAAAGTGCCATCGAACAAGCTGAAATTACAAATGACAACGCGCGCTCGCACGGCTCCTAGATTATAATTGCTCGCGCGGGGACGAATTTACGAGTGGTCTTTCGTCTATAAATCTGAATAATTGTATAAGTGCGCGCGGATGGCTCCGGCTGGGCGTTATTTATGAAATTGATACCTCCGAATGTCAGAGTCGTGGTTATCGTTATAGAACATTATTTTCCATATACTTAAGACGGCGGCAGTCTAGGATCATGAATATTGAACGGAAATCTACGGCACGGCCATTTTTACAATTTTCAAAACCCTACATCATCGAACGAACCCGCGGAGAAAAAAGTTCCCGCATTCGAAATTCCGATCCCACAATCAAATCTGAATATACCCTGGACACATCGTGATCGCAAACGAATTTTCGTGCCGGCGCAACAAAGGGAAAAAGCCGCGCGCGTCCGCTCATAACGCGATCGATCGGGACTTTTCAATTTGCAGGCCTCGCGTTCGATTCGAGAGGGGGGGACCTCGAAAGATCGTGAGCGCCTTAAAACGCCCCGATTACGGCCGCGAATCTTGCGGGATGCTTGTGAAACCGCGAGCTCTTTCCCACACACGGAGCGAGGTCTTCTTGACGTCTTGCTTTTAGGGGAGTCGAGGGGGCAATTAGGAACTTGTGTAGCTGGTTGTGGTGGTGTGAATTGGAGATTTCGTCGCTCGTGGTGGTGTCTGTTTGTATTTATCGACCGATCGGGTGTCTGTTGTGATGCAATCGCGGCTTGTGATTTTGTTTTAAGTTTGATTTACTTCTGTGATTGGGATCTACAAGTGATTCAGAATTACTTTGTTGATTGTTTATTGTGCTATTGACTTTGTGATAATAATTCTCACAATTATTGTAGATGAAAAAAGAACTAGTCGCGTATAGTGGTAGAAAAAATGGACGAACCTAACCGATAAACATTGAGAAACGGATAAACTTAAATAAATAAAAATCAAATTGCCCAATAAGAAATAACAAATTGATCAAATTATGTTTTCTCAAATTTGCAGATTACCATCTGACCATCAATATTTCATTAACGGCATAATTAAGAAAGGTAAAACGTTAATTCCACGCCGTACATCCGACAGTGTATACAAACGATGTCAATCTTTACAAAACAAAAAAAAAACACCAAAAAGACTCTCCTAATTAGTAAATCCATCTCAATTATTACAAAATAATTTCGTCCGACCGAATCGGAGGTAGCAGAAAACAGCCTTCGAATATAAAAGAGCTAAGAGGGCTCGGCTCTGTGTATCGGCAGCGCGGATCTTTCCAGACGGGGGCTGAGCGCGCCGAAAAGCAGGCCCACAGTGATTTAAAACGCCTCGGCCCGTTCATTAATCAATAGCCGAGGATCTTAAAGGTTGTGCGTGTCTCTGCGAGCCGGGGGCTGATTATTAATATCGATTCGGGGAAAAGAGCAAATGGGACTCGCTAAAAATGCCATTTCGCTTGTTACGATCGATGATTTTACGATTCAATCGAATGTTTGACTTTGCGTTTTTTATTACTCTTTGTATCCTTGCCGATCGTAAATCGGTCACTCTGAGATTCAATGCAGAAACACAACTATAAGAAGAATAACGGAAGTATAAACTTTTATACAAGTGCTGAGCGACTTACCTTGCTTGCACTCGTCGATGTCCTCGGAGCAGTCGATGCCGCGATAGCCGCTCGTGCAGGAGCACGTGAACGAACCATTGATGGGGCTGGTGTCGCAGACCGCATCCTGATGGCAGGGATTCGACGTGCACGCGTCATCCAAATGGCAAAGGAGACCTGAAATTCACAGAGAAAAAGTATTACAGACCCGTCAAAAGGCGTTTCGAGTCTTCACCGTCGGTCAAAATGCGCTCATTTTCTGCCTCTCTTCAGAACCGAACGATAACGGGCGAGCAAAAAATCGGTGACTCGAGGCGATGCGCGCAATTTCAGTAATTTTCCGATCGCGAAATACGAAAGCAGGATTATATTCGTCACTTGCGCGGCGCTGGCTCAATTACGAGCGTGTACCTCTCGAGGCTTGTCGATGCTCGCGCGCGACCCCCTTAATGATGTCCATCTTGGGGATAGAAGCGAAGGAGAGAAAGAGGCGCTTTTGTTGCGCTCGGAATTTCATAGCGAGCGCGGCCGTGCGAACGCGCCGATGATTGAAAAGTTCGAGCTTCGGAGATCGGTTTTTGTTTGGCTGCTCGAGTTGTTGTACGTATTTTACTTTCTTGAGTTTATATTTTTTCTTGTCCGCGATTGGCGTATTTTAAGTAAATATAATAAAGTAGTGCTTTTTACGTTGAACGTTGAAATTTGAATCCACTCTGTATAACCAATAATTAGTAACTCCGCATCTAACCAATACTTTATAGCTTATTAAAATTTTTAAAGCAGATTCAAATTCTTAATTAACAAGCCCCGGCCCCCATCATATCGCCCCAAAAATTCATTCCGCGTGCAGTCTCATAGCCATAACTTTCCGTAAATACCCGCATTAAGCCGGAACGTCGATGCGGACATCACCCACCGCAAAAAAGTCCCCCACTCTCGTTAAAAAGCCCAATCTACCGCGCGGTCCGGATGAATATTCATCCATCGCTTTCCGTAAATTACTCGTGCCCGCGTCCCATTAAAATTCACGAGCTTGCCGTGCGCTTCTCAAAAACGAGGAAGGGGCGCCTTTTCGCTAAGTATAAATCTCATCTGCGCAGGTTGCGCCGAAAAATCCGGTTATCAATGCGCGCGCTCTCTCTCTCTCTTTCTCGTCGACGATAACGAGCGTAGCGTTGCGCTTGAGATCGATCCGAAAAAGGCAGCGCACCGGTGTGCGTATATACGCGTAAGCATCTCAGCGCGCACCTGCTCCTCTCAGGAATGCGCGCGACCTCGACGAGAGAGGAGAGCTAAGGAGAGAAGGAGAGGAGCTCGGGACTCTCTCGTCGAATCTTGTTTTATCGAGATGTTTGGTCATCGAAATTTTGCGATACTTGTTTGTTGTCGGGCGAGTGCTTTTTCAATGATGTTACGGTATTAGAGTTTTCTTTTTTTTTTGTTGAAGAATGTATATGTAAAAAGATTGTACAAATATCAATTTAAGAGTGCTTATTTTAAAGAAAGTAATGTCGCAACGATAATTAACGACCGAAAAAACTCAAAACTTTTATCATAACACTTCCAACCGTCTTCTTAACCACGTCTACCCAATAAATTCGAACCAGCTAAAAACTCATTAGCATTCGCCGTCTAAAAATACCTCTCCCGCGCGATCAAAGACAAAAACGGCGGCGCCATATACTTTTATCAAACCAACATCAATCCCTGAACACTCGCACGGCCGGCTATTCAGCCCGCGTAGAAATCGCGAGCGGCGCATCACAAACGCGCCTGTGCAACTTTTTTATCCGCACAAAGCGCGCTCGCCGAATCCGAAGAGAGGCCGGCATGATTAATAGAGCGCGCAAAAGCGCGTAGGCGAGAGCTCTCTTATCCGATGACGCGCGCCCCTCTTTATGCCAGAGCCGAAACGCACCTTGCAGCTCTCTCGCTCGCCATTGATTTTCCTCTTTGCGCAGCTTCGATTAGCGATCGCCGATTATGGCGCTTTTAACCGACTTACGCGCGTATCCTCGGGCGCGCGCGCAGCTGCGCGCCGAGCGCAACGTCTGAGAGGGGGAATCTCGTTGGAGGTTTTTAAATGCGAGTCTCTGACCTTGCGCGCTGATCGACGGTGACTCTTTGCTTCTTTGCTAAGGAAGGTTTATCGACGAGCGATAATAATTAACGTTATTTATTGTCGCGCGGATTATGAAAGGTTGATTTAAGACTGGATTGAAGAAAAAATCGGTGGTGTGATCGGTGAAAAATTAGGTCTCTTGGAGGTTGCTGTGACGTTGGATGAATGCGCGGCTGTCGTTTTAAGTGCAACTGGATCTGATCAGGTCAGAGTTGCTAGATTGATTTATGCAAGGCTAAAATTTCTTTCTTCAAATCTAAAAATGTAAATACGTGAATCACGCTTCTTTCTTGAAATTTAAACTTATTACAAAAATCTACTTTAAGATCACCAGCGACTAAATATTAAAAGATTGCACAGCATCCTCTTTAAAATCACCCACCGAATATATCAATTCTAACCTGAATAACAAAACTCATAAATCCAGTACTCACCAGTCTTTCCATGCGTGCACTGACAGAAGAAGCTGCCAACCCTGTCGATGCACGTCGCCCCATTGAAACAAGCCGCGCCTGCGCAGTCGTCGATGTTCACGCTGCAGTCAGGCCCGGTCCAGCCATTCACGCAGATGCACGAATAGCTACCATGGCTGTTGGTACAGGTGGCGCCATTGTGGCAGAGCGACGGTCTCACCGAACACTCGTCCACGTCGTGCTCGCACTGGGGCCCCGTGAAGGCAGGCGGGCACATGCACGCGTACTCGTTCACCCGGTCGACACATGTGGCGCCGTTCTGGCACAGGTTGCCCACGCAGTCGTCGATGTTCTCCTCGCACTCATCACCTTGGAAGCCTGGAACAGAGAAGAGAGGAGGGATTATTATTGATTCGAGGATTGATGACGATGCGGTGAGTATTGATCGATTGTTGATACTGGTCGGGGGTAGATAACGATCGCGGGGTGGCGGATCGTTATATGGTGATATTTTCATTAGCAGATTGGGTTTTTTTTTGCGATGATGAGTTATGGATGTGGTTTGAAATTAATTGGTCGAGTTTGAGATGTTGATCTGTTCAGAAATTTGATTCCCTTGGTTTTCTTTCAACAATCGTAAAGGGCTTAGTGACTTGCTAATTTTATTTGACCAACGCTCGATTTCTTAAAACTTATTTCGTTAAGTATTTAATGGCCTATAAGTATAAGCAAGTGCCCTGGCGCAATTGATGTTTCTTAATAACAAAAATAAAAAGAAAGTTCAATCATCAATTTTCAAACTGTATCCAGGAGATTCGAGCTGATCAGAGAAAAGCAAATACAGCTCGCTCGCGGGCAGTACTGTAAGTTAATATAGCGTAATGGACGATCCGCGACTGAGGAGCTGTAGCAGCAACCCGCGCACATCGGTAACTATTGATAATTGGTAATAAAGCCATTATTCAATGAATCTAAGAGAGAAAGAGCGCAGGGGGCGCTAACGAGGCGCGAGACTTACTTCCAGCGCGCTTCGAACCTCGGGGGAATCCGATATCCTCTTAGGAAAAATACAGACACAGACGGAGATGCGCACTTAAGTGATTGATTGGCAACATTTATTATGATGTACTCGTTATCGTGCTGTGTACAAGGCGTATGCTTTAGATTGGTGCAGTTTTAAATTTCAAAATAACTTAGGTTAAATGTATGGTTTAAACTTATTATAGATTTAGTTTTTTTTTTATTTTGACATTTTTGTCACAACTTTGGTTCATCAGATAAGATCTATAAAACATTTCAACATCAAACCACACATCCGTAAAAATCCACTCCATCATTTGCTCTTCCACTCGTCCACATATTTATCCCAGCCAAGAAACAAAACGACTTACACAGACAAAGAGAAGAAGACACTGTACCGAGAGACAAGCGAGCAAACGACACGTACACAGTCAGAGTGACGAGGAGTCCGCGAGCGCTTACGTGCACTGATGGGCCTCGTTACGTCGGATTACGCGCCGGATTATAATGGTTATGACGGTTATAAAGGGGAATCGTTAGCTCGCGCTCGGCGCATTTCCGGACGCATTCGTGTGTGTGTATGTGTGTGCAACCCGCCGCGCGTCGTCGTGCCCGTTTTGGACCCTGGCGGGACGTCTCGCGCCCCCGGGGATTTTTCATGTTGCTATTTATCATCGGCATCGATGCGCGTCCTTCAAGGAGCGCCGTTTACGGACTATATAGCCGCAGAGCTCGATCAGTTTTAATGGCTGCGGCTAGTTGGACACCTGATTTCTTTGGCTGTGTGCGATTGTGTCATTAGGTCCTTTAGTGGTTATATTTTGTTGATAAATATTTTAACCTGGTAAAAATAAGTTAATGTTTGTTGATGAACGACCAAACGCACGCTTAATTAAAGGTGCAAAAAGATGCAATTTCTTGTACTTTTGTAAACTGAACATCCATCACGTTGAGCTTTTTTTCTATCGCCGAGCGCCTTAAGAGAGTGTCCGCTTCAATCAACAACTAAATTAAGCGTGACGCTCGGGCAAAAACGCACCGAGCGCGCGAAAAAAAAGTCGAACGAGATCGCGAACAAAGGAGAGGAGAGAGGCGCAATGTCGCGCTCGACGCTCTAATAAAGAAAACCGCATTCCGCTGCACCCCCGTTGGTGAAAAAATTTTCCGACAAAAGGTAAGCCGATCGTCGGACGGACGGCCGTGAAAAACGACTTCGCGCTTCGATTGGACGATCCATCAAATGTTTTTTCGCTTCGTGTACTTTCCGCGCGAAGGCTGTGAAGATGCTCTCTGCACTTGGCTAAAATGATGTTTTCTAGTTCTCACGTTTTTTTTCTTTTCGTTGTTACTTTGAAAAAACATCGATTTGAGATAGACCTAGTATTTACAATAAACGTCAGGTATTATCAAAAACTCTGAAGCGCAGCTTCTGTTAAACGCCCTTTTTATCAAACTCGGATTCGCTACTGCAAAACCTCTAACTTCCTTTTTGTCCTCGAGTCGATCACCTTTACAAAAGCTCGGGAGGACGCAGCAAAATCAACGCCGCGCGTCCGGTTACCAAGCAAAATCTTTGCCACGTCCTTTTCTCCGGCTTTTCTCCCTCGTCAGCTCCTCTGGCAATTCAAACATTTGCTCATTCGCGAGGGCGAGTCAATCGATTATCAACGCTAGAGGAAAGAGTTGGCTTGACCTTGCGCGCTTCGCACCCTTGCACAACATCGCCGCCACAATGTGGGGGAATCGCCGAGGTACGGAGAGCGGAAAAAAGGCGCCGGACGAGGAAACCGCAGAGATAAAAGAGAAGCGCTTTTTTGGGAACGCACGCGACATTAGGCGCGTCTCGAGTTTGTCCGAACGCAACCAGCGAATTAGAGAAGCGTAATGGGGGCAATTACGGGTCTGATGTGGGTTTGGACGAGGAAAAAATTTTTTGCGGGTTTCGGTTGGTTTTGTGTGGTTTAGAAAAAAAAATGTGGGAATAGAGAAGAGGTCGATTGGTGTTTTAATTGATTGCGACGAATTTTTTCTTCATATACAAAAAAATAAGCAGATGAAAAGTGTTCTAATTAAGAAGCGATAAAGATAGCATGATATCGTATTCAGCTTCTCAAAGAAGAAGAACCGGCCCTACGAAAGAGAGCTCTAATAAAAGGCTCGTTAATACACGTCGAGCCTAGGAATCTACGACTGATATGGCTAACGGATGAATTAGTTATCAGTTGCTGTTCAGCAGACGAGCGGATAAAAGATGATCGGTGGGCTACCGCTCAAATTAAATGCTTACAAATAACAAAGACACCTCGCACACCCTTATACAAGTTCGCAAACATTAATTCTCAATGATACATTCATAAATTTGAATCTTATGTCAATGTCAAATATTAAATACAATCCAGTTCTTTTCTGCAATCAAAATAGAAATTCTGACCGCATCTCCAATCTCTCGTTGGCCACAAACCTCACATCAAACAGCCGAAAAAGCGCAAAGCAACGCAAACAAACAAGGAAGCCAAAAATGAGTGTACGAATTAAAAAATCGGTCGAGAGGCTGGCTCTCCAAGGTTCCACGAGGATGATACCGCGAGAGGAAGCGGCCTGACCGCAAAGACCGGCCACGATAAGAGGTGTTCGCGCTCGCCTATATACGGCTGATACCACGCGCAAGCCCAACGCCTTTTCACCAGGCGATAATACCGGGCACGTGGGAAACGAACAATGAGCTTCGCTTCCGCGCGAGAGTGTGAGAAAAAAATGCGCGCCCGGGATGTTTTTTTTGGCCGAAATTAGGATGAGATATTACGTATCATGGTGCACAGGAGTTCGCCAATGCCGCGGTGTGGTTTCGCTAAATTTAGACTAACGCGTACGAACACGACATTTTCGGGAGGCGAACTTGTGTGTACTTGTGAGCGTTATCGGTGATGTTATGAGAGTCACGTTAATTAGTTCGTGCAACGATTTACTTTACGTTATAATTACTCTGGTGTCTGATACTTCGATCGATTCCTTCTACTCTGATATAATTTATCTTTTTTTAAAAGACTTTTCGGCTTGAGAATGACTCAATATTTAAAATAAGTATCGTTCCATTCTATTCTAATCCGCTCATCGTTATCCCTTTTTCCCTTCCCCGGGGCGAGTCGAATGCCCGGCTAACTTGTGAGTACGGGCGGAGAGCGGCGATTTGGTTTCGGTGTCGTGCCGGCCCGCCGGCGATTTAATATTAATGGCCCTGATTTCTTTTGTACGTGTACCTAAGCGTGACCCGCGCGGCATAATAAAGTCGCGAGCCGGCCCAGCGAAGATAAAGAATTTTCCCTCGCAGAGCTTCTTTCTCACCTTGCGCTATCGTCTTTTACAAACGCAAAAATTATTCGAAAACCAAGATAAACGAGAATCCCATCGTTTCTTCTTGGCTAAAATTTCTTGGAAGCCCTTGGATTCCAAACTAGCGAAGCCTTTCCTTATACATACAAACGTTCGGCGCCCTAGCCGCGGAAAAGAGCGGCTCTACGATCCGAACGGAGCGCGGAATAATCACAGAAAGGCCATTTCGTATAGAGTTATAGGTACCTATGCCGGCCGCGAGGGCACGGGGAGAGAGAGAGAGTGAGAGGGGGGCAACTTCCGTATTAAGCCAATGTCGGACTTCCTGCTTGTGCATCTATTAAGCGGCCTCCACGGTCCAAACTTGGTCTTACGGCCGCGCGCTCTTTTAAGTCTCTGTGTACCCCCTTTTATCGCTAGTTGAGAGTTAGAAAGAGAGGGAGAAAAGTTAAGAGAGCCAGCGAGAAAGGACTAAATGCGGAGAGGGGCTACGAGGAGAAGCACAATGAGACACGGGGGGGAGGGGGGCAGAGACAAAGGAGATGTTGATTTCTTTAAGCCGATACTGGAGTTTCGGAGTGCTGGGATGCGTGGCTGTTTAGTTCTTTGGGATTGCATTGGCCTGAGTTCACCTTGCAGTGTAAATGGGAAAGAAGTAACTTGGTTATTGAAAAATGTGAAATAAATATAGATAATGCGTGTTTGAATATATGAAACAAATAGTTTGCAATATAATTTACTTATCTATCAGCCACTTCCACTCGCGACGTCCATTAAAATATGATAATTTGCCATATGAATAATACATTCCCATTACGCTAATACCGGCGAATAAGTGTAACGAAAGTATATCTATAAACCCGACTTTTGAAACACTCGTTCCTCCTTTTTCATCGTCCATAAATTATTCCAGCACGTGCGTACAAGATACCCTGGCCTTTTTTCCATCCTTCCAAACCGCACATAAGAAGTCCGAAGGAAAGAAAATCGCATCGGGGCTGCGGAGAAAGAAAAGAAACACACCGCATACAAAAAGGAAAACAAGAGAGAAAGAAAGAGAGAGAAAGACGGCGATCGACCATCGCCCGGTTTTCTCACGCGATGTCTAGTCGGTTTTCTGCGCCGAGCTCCAAGTTTATCGGCACGACCGACAAATATAGAAAAGTACGCGCGGTTCTTATTCCAGCCGGCTGCGAGTGATATCGCCTGTCGATGCATTTTAGGCGTGTGCGAAGCTTTAAGATTCGTGAGGCGGCGGCGGCGCACGTGGGGTATAGCGTTACCGTACGCCAGATGAATCGTGCATAGCGGATGTTTATTTGAAATCATTAGGTCGATAAGGCAAACGCGCGCGTGTACGGTTTATGAGTTATGGGCGTTTATGAATGCACGGCGCGGGGTAGGCGAGCTGGGCTGATTTCAACGAGATTTAGTGGGATTTTCGCGCGAGCGAGCGAGGGAGCTAACTGTAGATTTCGGCTCAAGTTGTGGTTGAGGTGGGTACATTGGTAGAATTGGAGTCTGTGAGAAATTGTAGGTTCGTTTTTTTAGCGAAGAGGCTGAGCGATTGTAGTAAATAGTCAGGGGAAATGAGGACTTGAATTTTTAATATTCATAAAGTATAATTTAAGTCTTGACTTTAACATTAATTTTGTTATTAATAGCCATATAATTTTTTCGGAAGAATAGTGTTTTGAACAAAGCTTGAATATTTATTTCAAGCTGCAATCTTATATCTTTCTTCTACCCACATACCCACATGCAACCCGGAAAAAAACCTAATCCCCTCTCAAAAAAGCAGCTCATACCTTAAAGAAGGAAGTGAGCTAGGCACATCCACAGATCGATTCCGCACAACCATCCGCACACATACATACATCAAGCAGATCGGATTAATTCCGATGAGGCGATCGCGGAGAATTTCCAAGGCGTTGGGGACTTCGTCCCTTCTCCAGTTACCATTGCCGAAAAATCCACCTGGTGTATACTTATAAGCGCAAAGCGTGGGACCGTCAGGATTATGACGCCTTATAATACATGCATCTCGCGCGCCACCGCGTTATTAGAGTGCCTGCGTGCAGGCAGCATCGGAACCTTTTTCTTGTCCTCTACATTGTACGCTGCGGGGAAATAGAAAGATCCGAGAGATCACGCGTTGAGATACTATCATAGCTGCTACTACGTGCGCTGGAGAGGTTTTCTCGGAATCATTGGTTATTAGGATGTGGTACACGCACGTTGCTGAAGATATTTTGATGGCGCTGTCAGTCGGACTGAATGGGTCAATTTGTTTTTGTGAATGGAGCATGTGTATCATATTAATTTGGGATTTTCGTTGATGGATTTAAATACATAGTTGGACATTTATTTTATGCATGATGCCTTAAGATGGGTCATATATTTAAAAGTAATAAAATGATATTCTAATTCTTGCGATCATACCATATATTAACATTATATAACAGCATTTGCAATCAATCAAATTCCGGAATTTTAAAAAATCCCCCATAATCAATCAAGACTTCATAAAAATGTCACCTTAATCCCGATCCCCAACATCACCGCTAAGCCAGCCCTCATCAGCATCCCTCGATTTCCCAGCGGGAGCTGCGCAGCAATCACTCGCGTCGCAACCTTAGAAAGCAGCAACAGCCTCCGAAGGAAGTGACGGAGAAAGAGCAGAAAGCCACAAGCGCAACGAATCGATTCCCGTTAATATCGATAATACTCTCGATCGGCACAAAAGCCCCGCGCATATTTGCCCGTCGATTGGTCGCGCGTTTTTACACTACACGAAAAGGTCCCCCGACACCTTCATCTTCGCATCTTTTCGAGTTCCTCGTAATTTGTTTCCACTCTTCTGCTGGCGTCTTCGTCGTCCTTTTTTGCCAGAGAGGTGGAGTATCGCGCTTTAAAATCGATTAGCCTTGAATGACGTTGATCAAAGGGGAAGGAGGATGGAAAAAAGAGCGAGGAGGGAAGAGCAGAGAGGTGAGAGCCGCGCAAAGCTTTGTTCTTCGAGCGGGAGGAGGGCTTTGTGCACGAGCGATAATTAGCCGGGGGAATTAAGATCGATGACTCTACTGAAAAGCCATTACTTGTGCAACGCCGTTTTAATCGATGTGGTAAGAGTCGACGGTTCTTGGATAAACTTTGCTCTGTTTTTGTCGAGACCTGGTCTTTTGCTTTTAAGTGCCAGACATTTTAGGTACAGCCGAGCTTTTAAGATTAAGGAAATTAAGAGTACGTTCTGCATAAATTAAAGTCGTAATTATTGAAAAATTTTAAAACAAAATTTCAGCGGATCCACAAAAACCCGTAATCAATCAAGCAAAGACCATTAACGCCTATTTATATCACGCAATGCTCATAAATAATAATATTGTTAAACATCTGAAAAAATGCGAAATTATATGGTATTTGAGCCGAGGCTGGATCACTGTATACTGCGCGGATTCTACCTCGATCGCAGAGAAGCAATAATTACGACTCTAAAAACCCGTCACTCTGGCCCCGAAAATCCTCCGAGCGTATGTGTATCTGTTCCCACGTATCCGATTTCGCAATCCAGGACCCGCCGAACGGAGGCGCCAAAGACCTAGTCGATGCTCGCGTTTCACGCAACTCCGAGGAAGACATCAATGAAACGCTTCTCGGGACAGGAAGAGAGAGAAAAGAATGAGGGAGAAAAGAGGGCCGCCAGATCTTGTCGGGCTCCCATAGAAGCTTTGGGATATGCGTGTATGTGGGTTGTTGGCAGAGGGGTTCGAAAGTTCCGATTGATCTTCAGATTTTTCAAATAAAATGAGAAACTATTCTAAGGCAAAGTGAATATTAAATATTTACAAGTTAAAAGCAAAGTGAAGACAGAGGCTCGAGATATAAATTTACCAAGTGCAAATTATACATTTGAATAAATAAAAAAGTGTCATTCTCATTGGTTTATTATTTAAAAAAATGACTGTATGTTTAATGTAATAAATATCGAATCAATACATAAATCCTTACGCAATATTAAATAGCGATTTGATCAAGACCCTTATTCAGGGAAATCCCAAGGCGAAAAACTGCGGGGCGTATCGAATCAGTCGTACGCTCCATTCACCAGGTATACACACACGGCTGGTGGAAAATACACCGACAATGATCCGAAGAAGAAGGTCCATCGTCGTGATCGCTTTTTCTTTTCCGTGCACCCCTCTTCTTGAGAAAAAGAAGCGGCCCACGCGTACACGCGCGCCCCACCTACGCGCACCCGGTGCACTTGTGTGTTTCCCACACACGTGCGCCTGACCTTTTTTCCTAGGAAAAAGGAACTTCTTGTATTTTCCGCTTTATATTACGGGCCGATGCGCACGACCCTACATTGTGAAACGCATATATACATTGTTTCGATTGTGTGCGGAAACTTTTTTTTTACGAGAGTTAGATGCAAGTGTTTCTGGAAACGGGCGCAGTGAAAAGTATGATTTAAACACTGAAGTTTAAAAAATTATACAAATGCAAAATACTATCAATCACTTTTCCAATTACTCAAAGTCTAAAAATAAACATTAACGATAAAGCCTTAAGAAAAAATAGAAAGAATAATCGCGCGTCCTAATTGACTTCCAACCCCTCAATCTTCACTTAACCCAAAAATCTTTGCATTCCCAAATTAGACGAACCCCTCCCTTCTAGTTTCCAAAGGCGCGAACATACTGTGAGAAAGTATCGGAAGCCCGGCAGCATCTCGGAAGTAGCCGTCGAAGTGACTAGGAAGAAAAACGAGATGGGAGTACACAAGCTTCTTCTAATGAAGAGAAGAGAATCCATGTGTGTGGGTGTACACCGTAGCAACGCGTGGGCGAACTGCTACTTATAAATCAAGAGGGGGGCTTGATTTTTTCCGTCTGCCAGCGGGCGCGCGCGCGCGCGTTTGCGCAGCTTCTTCCCTCGCGGGTAATTGCGATTTGTCGGCGAGGCAGCTCGATGATTATTCATACGAGACGCTGTTAATCTCGCGCCTAATGAATGTGCCCAAGCTTGTGAGTAAACACTCGGGAGTCGAGGGGATTTCGGTGAGCTTTGAGATGCGAGTGAGCTTAGTAATGGATATAATCGGATAATTAAGAGGGATTGCGGCTGCTGATGGGTAAGTGATTACGCCGCTGGTGGTGAATTTTGGGATCGTAAAAATAATGCGTGGCTTCTCGTTGATATGTGTATATTTTGTTGTTTTTCGAAGGCGGAAACGATTTTGAAAATAGAAATTATCGAAGGCATGTTTTGAAATGGCAGAACCCCACTGCGTTTCTTTGGTGGCTCGCGTCCTCGAGTTCTAGACCTGTCCAAATATTTCAACCGGATTCTCCCTCCTTAATTCTTTATTTTTTTCATCTCTCCCGCGTATCTTTACTCGGCTTCTCTTTCGTCCCTTTTCTCTTTCCTTCTTCCTAATTCTCGCATTCCTGTACGTTCTTCTACCTATGTTTTCTTTGCAAGTATTAAAAAGATATCATATACAATATTTGTAGAAAATTTCAATAAGCCATTGTTTCACTCAAGTACGTAACAATAACTCCCACGAACCTACCTGTTCAAAATCGAAACCATATCATCAATTCCAAATGCTAAGTACACCCTTAACCAACTCCTCTTTCAAAAATCCCCACATCAGCGCCAACAATTCATCATTCATCGCCCGAAGACTTCACTTCAAACAGTGACCACCCAGAGACTTCTTCTTGGCCAACCCTTCTCTGTCCAATGTCTTCATTATACTCGCCTCTTTCGGCCCTGTCTCGACAGCAGCCAGACAAATCCCGTAGGGCCGATTTTTCACATGGTTCTATGCTTGCCACTCTGCGGTCGCGTGCGGCTTCGTCGTCGTCGTCGCTGCTTCCTCTCTTTGTGTCAGCTCGCGCGTTTCCGCTTTACTTCCGGCAATGCGCGCGCCCGCGTATGGGGTCGGTCGCGAAAATTACGGTAATCAGGCCTGTTTCTGTCGATTGCTTCATTAGCTTTGCGCGAACAGAGAAAAGAGATGAGCAAGTGCGCAGGCTTCGAGAGTTATGGGAATGAGGGAAAGAGGAGAAAATGGAAAGGGAGGAAGTAGGTGCAAGATTATGGTTTTTAAAAGTTATACATTTTATGTGGGATGGGGTAGTTTTTTAAGACTTCTGCTCTGCAATGTAGGCGTAACTTTCTCAAGAAGCTGCGCACATGTGTCGTATGCATTTTTTTCGAGTCTTAGAAATTTGGGGTTTTGCACTTGACGTATGTAAGTTAATTGCTACTTTTTGGTCTCTGCGATTTTCATTGATATAAATTTACGGAAACTAAATTTACTACTTTTACAATATTATGAAACATAGTAAAAATTTCTATATAGAGTACCGAAATAAAGTTTTTACCGAAAAAAAATATATAAAAACCATCCTCTCTTCGTCACGGCTAAATCGTATATATAATGGACCCCATAACTTTTTCTATCGACTGTGTTTTTAAACGTCATGCAACGGACTTTTTTTTCTCCTTCTACCTTTATATTTTTCAATGCTTTCTTCTTTTTAAAACTTTCGCTTTATTTCATTTAGGAATAATTAAAGTCGCAGCTAATAAACAACAAAAGGAAACTTAACCACGTGCTTCAAATCTAGTGTAAACACGCGACTCACTCCTCCATTGATCCTCACTCCTTACTTGTGTCAGCAGATATCGCATCGCCATCCCTCCATAATCTTTAATAGAAATTAATTACTCCCTCATAAAGTCGCGACTACCGATGTTGAGCGCTCCTTTCATACATACATTCACAAAATCGCTCTCTCTCTCTCTCTCTCTCTCTCCCTCTCTCTTTCTATCCACAAACATGACTCTCCGCCTTAAAACCGCGCTCAGTTCGAAAATTTCCTGCGCTCTCGTATCTCTCTCTTTCGTGCTTATTCATTCTCCTCCTCTCATGCACGAACACACACAGATACACACACACTCATGAATACACACACTCTCTTTCATCCATTCTTCTCTCTCGCTCCAGCAGCACGTGCGATCTCTTTCTCTCGCTCACTGCTGCTGCCTGGCAGCCATACGGCCGCTCTTTGCGCGCCGAGAGGTAGGTGTGGCAACGCCGCTCGCGCGCGCGCAGAGAGAGAGAGAGAGAGAGAGAGAGAGCGGGTGTGCGTCCCAGCGGCGCGAGTCCCGGTGTGCGCCGCGCGCGCGCGCGCCTGCCGGTGGTAGGGACTGTGGGAAAATTCTCATGCCGCGGACTACGTCGCCCGCTTGCCAGTGACGCTCAATTCGGGGATCCTGGATTATATGCTCTTTCTTCTTTTTCTTCTTTTTGCAAGCGGACGCTTGTTTTGCACGCGTTTTCTCTTCCCTTGCGACCGAGAGAGTGAGAGACAGACAGATAGAGAGAAAGAGAGAGAAGTGGCAGCCGAGTAGGTGAAAGAGAAGAGAGGGGGTGGCAGGGGAACGGATAGGGAAGTCAGAGAGCGAACAAGTTGATTAGAGGCGACACATTGTGGAAATGTGAGCGCACGCTCTCGCTGAATCTGATGATGCTTTATGAGCCTGTTATTTGAGGTACTAATTGTAAATTATTTACAATGCCTATTGCACTGCTTGCAAGGGTCATTAGAGCCTTATAATGTGCACTTAAGCGAATGCGCAGCCGAGAGCTCCTTGACTTCTTGACCTTTCCACAAAGCTAGTAGTTCAAACTCTACAATTTCTTCACCTGCACATACAGTGGGCATTTAAAGCCTTCAATTTTCAACTCCTCTGGTTATACCACTTATCTTTCTCTCTTTCACTCTTTCTATCCCGTTCGTTCTAATTTCACGTAAGTCGACTAAATATCGCCGATGCAATGTACCTGCGCACCAAAGCTGTTGCACCAGGCCCGCCTAGCGCGTCTCTTTTACTTTCTCGTTCTGATGCTCTTGTTCCTCTCATAAGCTCTGCTGTCTGTGAGCGCGCGTCTCTCTCAACATTCTCCTTCTTGCCTTTCGGCCTCTCCTCACATGCACACATTCTGCGCGCCGTGTAACGAGGGCTTCCTACTTTCACGATTCAAGATCGATCAGCAGCAACAGCAGCGGCGAGAGAAAGAGAGACTGCGCCCGTCCATTCACGCTCGGTCTTGCAATAATGGTTATATAGGTATATAGGTGGTGCAGCAGCCGAGATGTATATGAAGCACGTAACAGAGAAAGATCCAAGCAATGAAACGGCTCGTTTCTGCAAATTATGAACGTTTACTTTTCGACTATTTATGTAGTTGAGAGGTTTTTTTGTGTATGAGTACTGCTGATTGGGTACTGAACAATGGATGTTGTAATGCACGTATTTGCATACAGAAATGAGCGCTGTCAGATAGCTATGTGGTCTGTAAGATATTTAATACAGAAGAAAACTGTGTCATACAATGGATAAAAATGTTTAGACCAATTGAAGATATGTATAAATTGTTTAAGTGATGGGCTGTCACATGTTTCAGTTAATCAATTTAACTCAATGTCACGAAGAAACTAATTGCCATTGATTGGTGACATTGATGCAAGAGAAAGTTTAGCAAGTTGAACATTTTTGGAACAAGTTAAAGCAACATTAAATTGTTATTACCTTAAATTTCATAAAAGTATCGACATTGCCTTACATTCATCAATACCTATTAATGCCCAACATCACGAAGATTTAAAACAATTACCAAAACCGTAGTCTAAATAACGTCTCTACTAAACCATCCACACCTCTGTTCCTCACCAGTAGCAATACGCGTAACTCCATCAAAAGGAACTCCTCTAAGCGAATAAAAAAAAATGAGAGCCGCTGACAGTAGCGAGCGAGGAGGAAGGCTGCATTCTCCTTCCTATAGAACCTCTGTTTCTATCCCCTCTCTCCGAAAAAACCAGCGACGACGTCGGCGGCGACCACGAGGCACACCATGGGGGTGCGTAGAAAGAGAGAGAGGGGAGGCGAAAAAAATTATTTGCCTGCAGCGCACGCACAAACATCTGCGCAAGGACGAGGTTCTCGCTCCCTCTTTCGGCAGCATGCAATTGCCGGAATTTCGGATTTAGAATGGCGTGAGGAGGAGCAACCTGTTACGCTCGCTTGAGTCGCGCGCAGCATCAAGTGGCTCGTCGAGGGGAAGAGCTACCGACTTGCGAATACTTTCTATTCGCGGCCGCTTTAAAGGCCGGGGGAATGGAATGCGTTTGCGGCTAATTTTGATGAGGTTGGATGAATTTGAGTTTTTTTCTGTTTATGAATGACTGATGAGTTTGATCTTTGTACAATATATTTTAGAGAACAAAGTTGCTTGGCTTATATAACTACAAATCTTATCTGCTCAGACTTTAGAGTCCAATAATGTTTGCAAAGCCTAATAAACATTAGTGCCTCGTTTAATAGGTTCACTTAGCTCAAAGGCTTCACTTAGTCCTATCACTGAAATGCTCGTAAGGAAATCTCGGGTCGTTACAGATAAGACAGTATCTGACGCGAGATACACCACAAGAGGCCAGATGCCTAATCTCGGAGACGGTACTATTAAATGTCGCGACGTTTCGTCGACGTCATCCACATCCTTCATCAACCGTATCAGAAGTATGAAGACGAAACTGTGTGAAAGTTTTCTATTTTATCAGACCGGTAATGAACCGTCTAAGTTAACAAATATCTGCTAAATCAGCAGTTTCATCTTTATTAACTTTAAACCTGCCGAGTTTACCCATTGGAGAATTCAATATAAGTTTACCGTTTACAATTACTCTTATCATTCACTGATAACCAATCTCAACCTCCTGCAACGATCCGATTCTGCAAAGTAACTCGGTGCACTTGCTCCGAGAACTCGATTGCTAGCCGGTGCAGTAGTAGCAGACTTAATGGAACCCCCACAGCAATTCATGCGAGCCCGCGCACCACAGAGAAAGCGGGTATATAGCAACGGAGAAAGAACCGAGAGCGAAGAAAAAGGGGGATGCTGCCGAGCTGGCGGACAGGCGGACGGATGGATGGACGTACGGATGTAAAGCCGAAAGAGATCGGGAGTGGTGGCGGCTGTGGGGAGAAGCAGTCGAACGAGATCGAGACACGCGAGCTACCCGGAGGAGGGGGGAGCCTCTCTTAAAGGAGGGCAAAAAACACGGGAGGAGAATTTGGGGAAAGGTTATACTCCTCTATTCTTTCTCCGCTGGCAGTAGTAGCACTCGGAGGGGCTCTCCTTCTCTTTTCGTACCGCGCACACACGTAAGGTCTGCGTGTATGCACGAATGAATCAGAGTGTCTCTCTTTCTTGTTGCTCCCGTGAGCACTTTCCTCCCGAAACGGGTTTGCGCCCTCGTCCTTTTTTTTCTTTTCCTCTCTCTCTCTTTTATACAGCAGGGCTTGCTGGGTCCTTAAAAGGACCCTCGCCTACACGGCCAGACATGGGCTTCAGCAGGCTGCCGATAAGCGCAATTTGAATGGGTAATGCGTACGTGCGGTTGAATCTTTCTGATGACGAACTTGATTCATTTTTTCGAAGAGACACTTCTCAAGAAGTGTAATCTTGATACTAGCTTTACTCTTTCATATGGACAAAAGTAGAGATGTTGTTCGGACGTATAGAGAATAGCCATGAGAGCATCCGGCTAATAGCAGTTGTGTATTGTCAACAGAGGATCATTGTAAGCAATTCTATGATGATTCGAATGCTACCTGGGGCATTCGAAAAGAAATCTAATATACAGACGTGGGAAGCAAATCAATGACTTCACACAAATCGTTCTGTACGCAACTTGTGTTCTAAGTTGTCGGTACACGTACTATAGCTGTGAAGTATCCGTCAACGCCGGGGCTGACTCCGAGGCTAATTAGAACATTAGCCTTCGGTGAAATGTTCATTGTTATTTTGACTTCTCATCGCTCAGCACGTCAAACTTGTTTATTAATATTAGCTGGCCGGACGCGCAGGCTCACAAAACGATCGAAAAGAAGATCAAATCAGGACTTTATTAAAATAGGCGGTTCTCGTTATAAGCTCTCTCTCTCTCTTGCGCTCTCTTCCTTTTTTTCCTCTCTCCCTCTCTCCCTTGGACCGCGGCAGGCTCTCGACGAAAAAAGATCCCGAGTCATCGTCCCCTTAATTTATATCTCTAATCGCAGCGAAACAAAGCGATTTATCATTCCCCGCCGCGGTCCCCTCAAATCGAATTAAATTCCCTTCCTCGCTGCTCTGGAATAGCAACGCGTTTCAATACGTCGCCCGAAAGTCTTCGTAAAAGGAGAAAAACGGAGGACGACGTCGCATAAATTACACAATGGGAGCAGCTTCTTCTTCTTTCGGAATGACCTGATCACAATCGATCCGAGACTTCTTTTTTCTTCGAAACTCGATTGGTTGGCGATCGATGCTACTGCGTTTAGACAAAGCCTTTCGAATTCCAAACAGTTGGATAAGAGGTTCGTAAATGCCGTTTAGTGATAATAATCTCTCTGATCTCTATAAAAGTTTCTTTGGAACGATCAAAGATGTATATGATATAATATTATAATTACATAATCACATGTTTCTTATTCGAACCCATCTCTATCGTTGATGACTCTTAGATGATCCTATATGCTCACGAGATTTAAAACCAAAAATTGGTACCGAGCATAAAGCAGCATACCATATAAAGGAGCCAGCACCAATAACTTATTACAAGCGCGGAAGAAATTACGCGCTCTTTTCTCGCGATATCGGCGATCGGTAGCAAAACACAAAAGCCAACGAGGATAGAGCCAGAAAGAGAGCGCAAGGCGAACGCGTGGAGCTATAGAAAAAAAGCTAGCCCTTTTCGAAGGCACGCGAGGATCGCGAGTAGCTGCCGGCGACTCCTTGTGCAACAGGTATAAGACAATCAACAGGTTGTTTCGCATGCCGGCCGTCGTAAAGGCACGCTCCTGCTCCCGCTCGCTCCTAGAGCTCCCTTCCTTTTTCTGCCATTGGACGCCTCGCTATTCAGAATTCCCCCTTCGCGCGCGGCTTCCCCTTTTTTCCACGTCGTCCGCTGAGCTCCTTGGCTCGATAACCGCGGAATACTCGACGCCGTTTTACGACTCGCGCAGGATCGCGCGCAGTAGCGGATTTTTTCAGAAGAGCTCCGGATCAATATGTTTTACAGGGGGATCGAATGATGCGGGGATGCCTTTTTGTACGCACGGCGGTCGTAATTTTTTAATTACGGCCGTAAATTAATCTCTGATATAAGGCGGCTGAAGCTTAAGCGGGATCGTTTATTAATCGGGATACGAAATTAGTTTACGACTAATTTAGAAGTTTCGTGATGCGAAAGTTGCTCATAAGTATTCATAAACTGATTCTTTATTATCGGATATAATATAATCATCAAGACTTGGAAAAATTCATTCTTGAACGCATGAATAAATTTATTATCCAAATCAATGGAACGTAGGAACTTTATTCACCGTCATTTTTCGAGAAAACCAAATAAAACTCAATACCAATAAGCCGGAAAACAGCTTCGACATCCTACATCCCTTTAAATTTCCCCTTTGGACATGAAAACCCATAAGGCAGGTTGCCTTAAATCCAGCGCTTTGAGCTAGTGCTGGCCAGTTTCAAATGTCTCGTTGCATATATACTCGCAACAAGCAAGCCAGAGCTTTGAAAAGAAAGAGAAAATATTCCACACACACACTCGGATCCGTCCGGCATCCGAACAATGGCCCCGTCATGCGGCTACCATTCTTTACGGACGCAGGGCCTGCGTGAGAGGGCCAAGGGCTCTCCGGCGAAGGGCCGCTTAAAAGGACAATCGCGGCCTTATTTACGATTTGGGCGGACGGTATATACGGGCTGGCTGCTCCTTCTTCGTCGCTCCTTCGTCCTCCTCTCTCTTTCTCTTCGAGGGAGTAGCTCTCTTTGGGGGGACGACGACGCGATCAAGCGCATGGTCCGAACGTATATTATCGATTTTTGCCCTTTTCTGATCCTATCTGCGAGGAGCTCTTGGGTTATGCGAGCTGCTTTTTTTGGATATGGATTTATTTGGTCATAATTTTCGTTTCATCGTGGCTTGTGTACACACACGTTTCGAAAATTGTTTTATTAGAGAACTCTCCTCGTCGTCGATAATAATAACGTAATTTATATATATAAATCTATAGATTACAGAAAATGCCTTCTTTCACGTAATTCGAAAAGTTCAGGCCGAAGCATAAGTTGAACTTTGTATGTAATTTTTACCTCGTTCAAAAATCATTTGTTACGAGCACAAAAAGTTACAAGCTATGCGTATCATAAAACAGTCCTATACAGGGATACAAGAAAACGACCTAACTCATTTTCCCAAACTCATCCCTCAACCCACGCAACGAGCGTAGTAACTACCACCTCGTTCCCTTTTGCTAGCAACTCCCTCATCGTCCTGTCGGCAAAAATAATAATTACCCCGCGCGCAAAACTTCGCGCCTCAAACAATGGCCTCACCCAGAAAGAAAAAACCAAAAGTACAGCGCGAGATTTTGATTTACGAGGCTCGATCGTTTTGCACCTCGGAATATCTGTGGGGGCAAGCTCGGCTCTTATACACACTCCTTCGCGTCTTGAGGAAAAAGGAGATCGTTGAGTTATCGGCGGCGTCGATGCCGGCCAGATATCGCGTTTCCAGCCTGCTGCTCGTAGGAGGCGAGACTCGGGGACGTGGCGGCAAAAAACTCGAGAGGAGGGGAGAAATGTTAGAGGGAGAGGTGAAAGAGAGCCAGGAGAGAATAGTGGCTTCTTTATCTCGGGGATGCGCTCTCGGATGGGAGAAGATGCTGGGATGCGTAACTGCACACTCGCTGCTGGCGGTGATACTCATGCGATGTGGGTAACGTAAGAGCCGCTGGCAGATGATGCGTGAATGAGAGGAAGGGTTTGATGTTACGCTGAGCTGGATTCTTTACCGGATTTTAATTCATTTTTAAATATTTATGACTGAGTTAAAAATAAGTATAATTTTAATATTACAAAGAAGAATAATTAATTCCATCCCTTTTGCGTTCGGATGGGCGATACGTAGCAACGAAAAAGTCAGAACGGTAAAGCGCGATTTTGTAAAACACGTTCTAATAGAACCCCTCGTATCTAAACTCGGCGTGTCTGATGCTTTAACCGACGCGCCTCTTCTCCATCGTTTGCACACACACACATACACACACACACAGACACACCATAAACAGCATCCCGACACCACGTATATCTCAAGCTCCACGAGATAAAGGCGTCGCTGTGCACACAGGACGAGAGAAGCACCTCTAGGCGGCTCTCTCGAGTGGGCGTGGGTGCGCCCCGACCGTGATTTACATATGCGTACTTCTATACTTTATTTACGGCGTCGATCATCCCGCAGCTCTCGCGCGCGCCTTTATCTCACTCGCGCGAGCGTGGGTTGAGGGAGAGAGGGAGAGAAAGAGTCAAAGTGTATGTGTGTGAGAGAGAGAGAGAGAGAGAGACGATAAACAGCCGCTTATACGTTGTGAAGAGAGGAAGAGGTGAACAATTCGCGCGAGAGAGGTCTTATAAGAGGATTGCAGAGCATTAGCCGACGGTTTTAAGGGAGAGGAGGATTTTTGCGAGTTATACCTTTGGCATTATTATGCATTGTTGGCTCTTGCGCACGCTGATAAATATGCGGTTATGAGTTTATGTATGTGTGTGTGTATGAGATTGTGTGCGTACACGCGTATGTGTGTATGGGTTTGAAGGAAGTGGAGTTTACACTGTGGGCGTTCAGTTATTCCGATGCGGATTGTGGAGGTGACTGGACGAGTATGAGAATGCTTTGTAATAAAATGACGTGTTACAAAGGGGTTATCGAATTGTATTTTTAAAAGCACTTTAAAGTTAAGAAACATGTACAGTAACTTAGTATACTCAAGGAATGAGAGACACCATTTCAAATATAATACTATTCTATTACAGAGTCTCTCAAACGCTCAGACCACCAAAGGTCTTTAACCTAACCAAAGACAATCCTTTTCCCGGCGTTCTAGAAAAGTGCTCTGTATAAAGGACCCCTGTAGGGCACAAAGGAAGTTCGAGCTCTAAAAATTCTCCGTGCGGTCGTTGTTTCTCCACTTACTCGCGCGTCTTAGATTGATGATCTTGACCTTTGAATTATCGCGGCGGTCCGAAACACATACATACACGCGGTAGTCCCGAAGGGGGCACGAATGCCAAGCGCGAGCGTAATTGACAATCTGCCGTTGCCCATTGAAGTGTCCTCCTGCCTTGAATATGTATGTAGAAGAGAGACTGACCTTAGAGAGGAATCGGAGAAACGAATGAGCAGAGAAGTAAAGAGAAAGAGAAATAGAGGAATTTGTTTCTTTTATTTTAGTACAGATCATTTCTCGTGGAAGTTCAGCTTAATTAGACGAGGATGCGTTATCTTGATCGCAAATGCACATATTCATGCATTTTGATCATATAATTTCCAATGCATAAATTTATTGTTTTCCGGCAGTTAAAGCCCTTAAGCATACAACTTGCTCAACCAGAAGCACAATATTAAATAACATCGGCTTAAAATGCAAATTAATCGCTAAATAAAACATTAATCCGACCATCCAGCCAATAAAACCAAAGAGAATCTTACATCAGGACCGAGCCCTTCCAACATTGTACGCTCGCGTTAGCTCTCGCAATTGGCAGTTTGATAGTCGCGAAATTTATATCGCCGGGAGCCGCGGCTCGCGCGCGCGCTATGTTTCTCGAAATAAACCTCTCCCCCCTTCAGCGTCTCTACGAAGATTGAGCACCCGGATCGTTTCTCATGCGATCGACGAGGCGCAGAGCTCGTCGAGTAATTGCCGCGGGTAGGATGTACGAGGTGCCGCTGGCGCGCTGAAGGGTTGTACGTATACGAAAATTGATTTTTCGATGGCGGCGGCGTACATCGGCAGCGCGCCGAGATTAACGACGCCGGGTTAGCCGGCTAAGGTGTTCTGAAATTTATGGGCCGACGGACGAATGGACTCGGTAATAGAGTTGATCTAGAAGAATACGGGATGGGCTGCGAAGCCGGCTTGATTGTCTTGGTCTGGGGATTGTCGAGAGGTAGGGAGTAAAAATTGACTCGAGACTCGTTGGACCAATTAGTGTATGATTACAAAGTCAAGGCGATGATTTAGGTTTTAATATTTTTTAGGGCGCTCTATATTGTTTTATTGCTATATTTTGTAGTAGAAGTATAAGATTAATTTAGAAAATTAGTTACAAATTGGAAAGATCAAACCTTTGATGGTCCATTATTTTAATATAATCGATCAATACTTTCTTGGGGTGACATCATCACAGAATTCATCAAGACTTACCTGTAACAAAAAAGAAACAAGAAATAAGTCACTGCATAAATAAAATAGAAGCTTAAAACAATAATTGAAATCTTCAATAACAAATAGCGCATTTCTCAAAGCAACAGCCGCTACCTAAACAACAACGCCGCGTCCGTCAAGTGCCGCGAGCGTCCGCGACAAAGACACACGTCCTCGTCGCGCGAGCCTTTATCCCAGCTAAGCTGAAAAGGAGAACCGCTCGCATCTCATCGCGCGCAGCGCGCAACGGACCTATCCGCCATTAAAAGCCCCCTAACGCGGACAATATCAGCGGCATCAATCAGCCGTAGAGGGACAGCGATGACGACGGCTCCTCGTCAGCGGCAGTCAATCAATTCGAAACTCCTTCCGAGAGGGTAGAGGCGAGAGATAAGGGACTCTTCGGTAAAGAATCTCTCTCTCTCTTTCCGCGAGTGTGTCTCCTAGCGCGCCGGAAAGGCTAGACGATCGATAAAGGAGCGAGCGAGAGGCGCGAGTAAATCATGGGAAGGATATTCGTGAGAGCGCACGACGGCGGAAGAGAGCTGGCCAAAGAGAGAGAGAAAGAGAGAGAGGGAGAAAAGTTTCGGTTCGACATATCAGCCCGAGGTGGTCACGAGAGAGAAACTGCGCAGAGGTTGTGGGTGGGACCCTACGCCTTCTCGTGATCCTAACTCCGGCTTTATCTCTTTCTCCCTCTCTCTCTCTCTCTCTTTCGCCTTCGCAAGCGAACGGGCAAGTTCTATGCGCGCGGGACCCGCTATTTACGACGGCGAGAAGCCGCGAGCGATAAACTATGAGAATATATGTATCAAGGCGCCGAGCGATTTTTCGGACGAAAGCGGATAGCCGAAGCCCTTTGTTTTAGAGCCAAGAGAGTGCTGCGTTGCTTAGAATTGCGGAGAAGGTGCCAGTCGGTTCTTCTAAAGGAACCAGGTGTATTACTGGTTTGTGGTAAAGATAGTGGTTGATTAATGATTGATTACTATAGTTTTTACTACATTCTGTCTCCGCAAAACAAGTTTAATTTACGACCAAGCCGCTGGCGTAGGCTAAAACTCACATCTCGTTAACGCTTCTTTCTCCATTTTCCGCGAATGAAATGCTCTTCAATCACAGGGGCCGCGCGCTCGATCGGTCAGCGCAAAAACATAATATCAGCGTACGATATAGCCACGGCACGAGAGCATATTGGTTTTATTTAACTAAAAAAGCGAGCTAACGGTCGATTCATTCCACTATACAAATATGATATGCGCGCTCTTGGGCCTTTCGATAGAAACAGAAGCGAGAGGCTGCAATCGCAAGCCAAAAAAGGATGAGAGCCAGGTAAAATAAGAGGACTCGCGAGCACGGCCAAAGACAATTTCCGGCAGATTTGCTACGCTGCTTTTTCCATGCTCCGCATCAGACAGAGAGGGAGAGCTTCGCCCGCGCGTCCACCCGCTTTTTACCCATTTTCGCGGAGAGATATACGTAACGAGCATGGATTTTATACACAAAGTGTAGCCGTTGCCGGGCGGCTTTAACGTCCTCTTTCTCACCGGCCTCGACGATCGCGCGCGAGTAAACACAGAAGCGCTCTGCTCGTGCAAGTCACGAGAGTTTTCTTGCTGCCGCCGCGAATCTACTCTTGATGAAGCTGCTACTTTTCGCGCCGCCTTTTTGTCCTCGCTTTGCGCCGGCGAACCGTACAAGGGGCTGAGAGGAAAATTTTCAGCGCGCTCGATCTGTTTTGTCATCGGTGTGCGGGTGTACTCTGCTGATTCGTTCCTCGTAATTGATAAAAAGGCTGTTTGTTCTTGGTGCGGCGACCGGTAAAATTAAATGGTTGCTTTTATGTGGATCTCTATTGTGCAATCTAACGTAACGAATTATGAAACGTAAGATTTAACAATTCCAATTCGGCGCATCGATGATAAGCTCGGATTGATAATTGAACCATTGCTCAACAATAGAGAGCCACTTTACAAACCACACAGTACCTCATTAGACGAAGAAACGGATTGAGCCTCGTCTAAAAGCACACCACCTCTAACCCATCCGAAGTAAAAGAAAAAAGGCAAAAAGTTCAATGATTAAAGTTACCAGATAGCCGCTGCTACTTGGTGAGTTTGCACAACCGATTTCCAGGGTTGCGCAACGCATAGCCGAACGAACAAAGTGCAGCCGTATAGCAACTAATCGCCGCAGGACCAGAAGTCTATCCGCGCATACATGTACACCGTAAAGCCTTTCCTCTCTTTCCGCCGTCCATCCAGTCGCGCTGACGACCATACATCTCCGGGGGGCCTCTAAACTTCCTCCATGCGCTGAGGAATATCGCCAAGGTATATATACGAGCGCCGATCTCTAGAGGCCGATAGCCACGGCACATCGGATCTGAGCTCGCGGCGCTGGCTATCACAGGCTGAGCATCTTGCCCATGGAGGGGGATAGTCAAGCGGCGGCTATCAATCCAACCCAACTGGACGACGATCATTAGGCCTACATATGGCCACACGACGAGTGTAGGGCAATTAACCGATGAACGTTTGGCACTGATTCCTAAATAGTTTAGCGCGCGGTGACGATTGCGCGAGTTTTCAGAGCGGACTGATGAAACCGTAGTAGCACTGCAACTGTAATTGGGACGTTACCAGGCTGCTGGGGGATTTTGAAGAGCCGCCGCGGTTTCAATTAGACGCGACCGTATACGGTATTAAGATCGATTCATTAACAATACTTTTTAATTAGTATCATAAAACTGAACATTCAAGGTATAAACATCGCGAACGATCGTCATCCATTGTAACGATCGGGCTGGGATTGTTCTAGTCTATCGCTGACAATAAGTACGTTACCTGTGTTTAACATTAATGAAGTTCTTTAATCAGGAAAGACAAACTACTATACTCATTCCTAAGTACCTAAATTACTTTCTACTATAGTACAACAGCGTGTTACTCGTGTTTCCCTTTACTTTCCATTATACTCGACTTTCCACATCGCGCGTCAGAATCGTGTGCAAGCTCGGTTCGAATGCAAATGTGACCTTCTTCTTTGATTTCGATTTCATCGGCAGAACGCCAGCTCGAAAACCATTGCGGCGCTAAGCCATGTGTTCACGCGAAAACCTTTGCTTCGAAAAATTATAATTTTTCAACACGCGACTACGAACAAGTAATGACGATAAATCGCGTGCATCCATGGGGACAACTCATAATCTAGCAAAAATCGGGGCTACGCGCAGGGGCTAAGACGTTCGTGGATCCGATAACCCAATATTCTGTTTCATTCTTCAAGAAAGCAAGAGATGGCCGCTCTGAGGCTCTTTCGACACAGCCTTTGTACGCGCGGGGAGGAAAGGGGGGAGGGCAGGAGCCCAGGGGACTCGGCATAAATTTGCATGCTCTCGCGCCGAGAGGCGACACTATCGCTTTTCAGCTTAGTACAGTTTGTGCTTGGACTTGCTGCTTTGTTTCGCTGACCGGTCGGATATTTACAATACCAATTACGCAAGCGCGCCGAAACTAAATCAAAATTAAAGTACCTCGAAGCCGAGAGAAAAAAAGGAAGGTACCTAACAACCCGCACTCCCGTAATAAAGCTTCGGGATCCGCAATTTCGGTGGGTCATTAATTCCCGCCACCCACAAATCGCTGCACTCTGCGCACAGTGCCTCGAGGGCTCGACTTACGCGATAAATATAAAACCTATTGCAACGACGACGCATTATATACCCTCTTCCCCGGCTCAGAGAGTGATTAATCGCTCTCTCTCTTTCTCTCGGCTGTCTTTTAAAAGCGCCAAGCGCGCGATATTCGCGAGTCTCGTGCTTTATGGTGTCACGACGCTGGTTGCAGCGAGCCAAGGGCACGTACGCATGCATGCACGGGATCCTTTTCAACGCAAGATAACCCGCGGGAAACGAGATTTTGACGCTCTGCGTAAGGTATACGAGCACTGATAAATGGCATTTTAAGGTTATTTCTTTACTGAGCTCTCCATGCGCCGTTTCGATGCATGATACTTTATACATTTGCGACTGAGATTCATCTTCTGGAACGTTAAATTTCGAAGTCACTTCCGCTTATTTATTATTCAATTTCCTTTCCTCTGAACTGATTTGCAAATGTATAAAAATTGGTCCTCAATCGTATAAAAAATGATTTTTACGATTAACGTCTCTGACCAAAGTTAACATTAAAAAATATGGAACTCGAACAGAAATCGTAAAGGGAATTATTCGCACCATATACGACGAACCCAAGCGTACGACAATAATAATTCGCCGCGGGGCGATAAGTTCGGTAAGGCCGCTCGCCTTCCGCGCGCAAACAGCCCGTCGCGACATTATCGTGTCGTCCCCCCCCAAGAGAGAGAAAGAGAGAGAGAGAGAGCAGAGAAAAGTAGGGGGATATTCCGCGGAGCGGATATCTCTGTAGATATGCTAATGGGGACCGTATAGGCTCCCCCATTATCCTGCCTCGCGCGCGAACTCGCGCAAGGTAAACATACGACCGCGCGCGCGGACAGCGAGCACGTATACCTATACAAGCGTGCGCGCGAAAAAAGAAGCCAGAGCATAGCAGAGGCAGAAAGGTCTACAACCTCGCTTCTATCTTTATTATATTTTCCAACCTGATCGTTTCGTTCCCCGCGCTCTTTTCGCCCCGACGTTTCTAATCCGAGTCGATGTCACAGCGCGAGGCTATACATCATCGATCGATGCTCGCACGTGTCGCGTTAAGTATATACGGTAAATCACGGCCGAGGTCAGATTGGACTTGTTTCTTTCGCTCGGGTTTTCGTATTTTAGAATGTGCCTAATGGCCGCACGGAATGATATACAAACGAGATGATGGATGCGGCGATCTTGCAAATGAGCTTGACAATATTTTTTCGCGCTCCCGGACGTGATACGGGGATCGCGCGATTTTGATTAATCGGATGGTTTCGGCCGATTCTATGTACATCTAATATGAATAACCCGTTTCTTTCGCAACGGTTGCTCGATGAACGAAAAATCGGTTTGACAAAAAGCTACGCACAAGCGCGCGTTAGCTCGCTTTTTGTCGTCGGGCCTGAAATATGCAGCGCAATTAGAACGATTGAGAAGCGCAAAAAGTTACGGCGATATCGCGGCCTCTTTATTTCAAGGGATGCCAAGTGTGTACCTACGTGTACACGCGCGAGGGATAGAGAGAGGAGCGCTCGCGCCGTGTTGTGTATAAAGGGAACGATTCGTATCTCTCTTAATTACCTCGGCGCGTTTTTGTAACGGCGCGCTCGCCGCAAAGGATTGGCTTGTCCGCTGGATGTGTACCTTTCGCGAAAAATCGACACTTTTTGCTGCGCGGTCTCGGTGCCTCTGCTCGCTCTCCCCCTTATATTCACTATAAGGATGGTAAGGGCAGGCACACGAAGCGAATGAGCTTCTCGATTATTGCGAGCGATTTACATGCCGAGAGAGAGAGGCTACGGAGGCTAGTCTGAATTTGAATGCGTGGAATGGTTGCCGCTGCTGCTGCTTCTTCGAAGCATGGTGGTGGTTCTTTCTTTTTGTTTCGTTCGAGCTGGGTTATTGTTGGGCATGCTGTTGATTTTTCGAATTGATAATTAATTAAATCGGAATCTCTGGACTGCTGTATTTAAATTGTCGTTTCTCAATTGTTTATAAACGGAAATTATTTTCGTTTTTCTTTTTGTGAGTGAATTCACAGTAGTCGATAAAAATGATCGTATCTATTGATTCATTATAAATGATTTGAAACTATTTGTTTCGTTTATACACGAGCATTAATAAATAATACTGCTAACCGCCTCTTCAATTAACGATCCCGAAGTCCATGCGATTAATTAGTCTAGAAAATATTGTGATACCGGCACACCGTTGCACTGCCATTCCCATCGAGAAAGAGAAACGCGCGCGATTTGCATCTTCCTCTCGGAAGTCTAGCGTCCGCGCGAAATAAATCAGATCGCCGCTCCGGCAAAACTCTTTAGCCTTTCTCTCTTCTCGATGTGCACGCACGCGATACACAGAGAGAGAGAGAGGAACGGCGACGTCGCCAGGATGCATATTGATGTTTATGTGCATAGATGCCGAGGAGCGACTGACAGTATCTCGCTGGCCTCGTGCGTGGGCCTCCAACAACCGTTACCAAGTCCCCCCAGTGAAGACGTATAGGAGTCCTGAATTTTTAAGGCGGTCGAGTGCAGAGAGATAAGGTAATGTGCCAGGCGATCGTTTGTGGAACTGGAATTCCACACCGGAAGATTCGAGACTATGTAATAATGCTTCTTAATTATTCAACAGTAGAATCCGTTTTTAATCAATCGCGATTAATCCTGCAGTCAAATCGCGACATCGTACAGCAAAAAGATCCAAAACATCCAGGGGACGTTCGGCATTTCTAACTCTTCCCGGTAATTTGTTTGAACAAATGTCCAGCGATCGCGACGCTTAATTCAGCCAGTTAGGCGGCCGATAACAACGCGCGCTCGTGGCAGAGAAAGAGCGACGAAGGAAATTCCCCCGAGCGCATAGACACACACTGGACACGTACAAGGTACCTCGGGGAAAGAGGGAGAGAGAAGGAGAGAGGAGAAAATACCTTGGGTATACATATGCCGATTGACGGAGAGCAGCGTCGCTAGCGCAGGCGTATTTATCGGACCGCCGGGCTCGTAAAGCGCGTCGCTTTCGTCCCCGCATGGGGGCTGCCAAGCAATGCGGCCGTTGCGCGATTTCATAAACGAAAGGACATTGTTGGAGGCGAGTGAATCGGATTTCGATAAATTATTCATCACGAACTTCTTTTTTTTTCTCTCGTTCCGGAGTCCGCTCGTTAGCGATGCCGATTTTATGCTGGGGCATCGCCGTTTTCCAGGCCCGATTTTACGATGCCGATATATAATCAAAATTTCAACGGTAAAATTGTCAGAGCCCGTCGTGCCATTATTTCGCTGAAAATAATCGTGAGCAAAAATGCAGGTTTATCAGTCCGCAGGTCGTCGCCTGTATACATAGCCCCGCGAGCAATTACATAACGAGCCTCGCTTAGCGACCTCTAATCCCTATACCGTACGCTCGTTCTCTCTCTTACGATTTCGATTCCGGTCGCTCGCTCGCGGCTGAAATATGCCCGCCGATAGATGGCTATCGCGCGGCTTCACCTGCGCGCTCGACCGAGCGCGAGCTCCAAGAGGTCGGATAAAATCGACGCGACCCTTCAACGAGCCCCGGCTCTGTGCGGGGGTCGACGTGTTAACGGAATATATGTAAACGGACGCTAGGGGGGAGCGGACTCTATACGCGATAAGAGCAAGAATTGTGCAGCTTTGCGAAATGGAGTTTGTTGGTTTTGAGTTTTAGAGAGATGGGAATTTGGTTTTGGGGAGATAAGTCGTGTGGTTGGGGTGTACGTATGCGCTGAAATCGGAGATAAGCAAACGCTGCAATTCATATTAGAGCTATCATTATGCCTGGTTTTAGTTGGAGCTTGGAAAGCGATTTCGCAACTAAAAAGAGGGATCGGAAAAATAAGTCTGGCTTTTTGTAATGCGATAAAGTAGCTATTGCATAATAATGATCCCGTGATATGAGAGCTTTAGTTATTGAAAAAGATCTTTCAGAATTATATCTAACAAAAAAATACGGGGATACGTAGAAAAGTATCAGTTTTCATATCTACCATTATCCTTTATTCTTGTCAGCCCGGGTTAATTTGCGATCAAAACAGACTCTCCCTATAGCCTTTATTCCTCGGTAGCTAATAACATAAAACGTTAAAGGCACGGGGGCCCGAGCGCTCGGCTGAAACGTCCAAGAACGAAGCGCAAAAGCGAAAACGAGGAGAACCGGCCGCTGGACCAAAGATGGAAAAAAGACCACGACTCGAATATAAAAAGACGAGTAAGAGAGAAAGAGAGAAAGAGCGCGTATGTGTGCAGAGAGCCATCGTCCCCGAACCCTCTGCGGAATATTCTGCGCGCTCTATCTTGGGTTTCAGGGTCAGAATCGTGTTCCAATTAGATGGCACATTCTCCGCGCTCAGGAACGGAAGAGAGAGAGAGAGAGAGAGAGAGAGTATTTTTTGCTGGCGACATAACCATGCAGAGAGTGCGGGAGAGAGAAAGAGAGAGAGATGCACCATCGAGAGGCAAGAAAAGAGTTTCCCTCTAATAAGGCGCCTTATTCGCTGTGTATGCACATATGTACGTACGCGGCGGCTTCTTATAAGGGGTTAAAAGGGGGCCCTCTGCGTGCGGAGGTTTCACAACAGCGTGCAGTGTACGTATAGGCTTAGAATAGCTGGTCGTATTACCCGATGTAGAAGGTCAAAGCCACCGTTCGGGCGCGCAGGGTAGGGGGAGGATTAAAGTTCGAGCGCGCGTAACAGCGATCGCAACAGGCCGATCCTACTACTTGTATAAGCTTATATAGGCGAAATAATTGCGTCGGCGGATTTTAATTAGCCGTTTTTAGAGCAGCAGTGCGATTGATAAATTATCTCGGGATGTTGAGCAAGCCGATTACGATTCCAGGTTGCTAAGTGAGCTGGGTAACTATCGGTCTTTTCCGCTGCAATGAAAATTGCCTGGATATATCTACGGTGGAAATGAGGAAACCACGAACATGATAGATGAGGAAAAGCACATCAGGCCAGTATCCCTATCTCGCTATTGCTGAATAACTCTAATGAATCACAAGAATGGTTATGCGCGAGAACGACTCGTCCACGATTAACCAGCGAATACTTGTAAAAGAAAAAGAACCAACTCCATCGTCGCGAAAGCATGCCGCCATGATCGCGCAAGAATTAGGATAATCCGCTCCTCTTTCGGCACTCTTCGGAATGTAAAAATCAGTGTGAAAACGTATATACACTCGGCACAGCGGCACTCTCGCTCGTCGCGCGCTGCGTATACGTACATTGTCGCAATTAAGGAGAATTACGGACCGAGTGCGGCGACATTACCAGGATGACTCATGCGGGCGCGCGCCTCTCGTGACAGCTCGTGTCTCTGCGGCTCAAGCCGAACCTCGCCACAGAGAAAGAGAGGGACAGTAAACAGGCCCGGCGTGAGAGTGCGAGAAACGAAGGATGCGCGCGAGAACGAGAGACAGCTGGGTTTATTAGCCTTAGATGCTCAAGGACTCGGGATGACGGCTGAGTCGAGCGGGCGAATTTTAACATGGGCGTGTTGGAAATTACAATACAATGCCCGCGAGGAGCGAAGTTTACTGTTACGTGGATTGGGTTCCAGAAAGTTTCGCGAATAGAGAGGTGTTGAAGCTGGAGAGGCTGGTGTTAAAACCGAGCGGTGGATCGAAAGGGGATCATGTAAGCAAGTTACATGATCAACTATAGTAGACCATAAGTACTTTCTTCACATCAAGCATCTTCAAAGCTACATTCGTCAAAGTCCAAAAAGCTTCGGAGCCAACACACAAATGACCCCTTACCCTTTTCAGCGTGACAATAGTCATTACTCTCAAAAGACGACAGCCGATAATCCCGCGGCGTGCTGCTGCTGCTACTTTTCCATCACCATTTTGCACAGCTCTCCAGCTCGCCGAAGAGGGGGATTAGAGAAGCAGCGCCGAAGGGTGTCCCATTAAAGCGCGCTCGCGACGATCGAGCTCTTGACGCGAGGAATGCGACGCGCGCTCGATGCATCTCGCGCTCTGGCTACTTGAAAATTGGCCCTCAGCTTTTAGCAGCACCGTACGTTATAACAAAGGCCCTCAAACACGCGGAGTGAACCAGGAACCGCACGTATATATATAATATCTCCATTGGTCCAAGTAGAAAGAGAAAGAGAAAGAGCTGACTCCTCCACCGAGCGGTCACGTTTCGGGGCCTGTATCGAAATACCAGATCGATCTCGACCTGTACGAGTATAGCCGCAAAACGGCGCGCACGAGGCTTCTCCTTCATCTTTCTCTCCTTTTATATATATACACATCCCTGCGCTTTTATCATCTCTCTCTCCGGAATATTTCCTCTCTCCCCGGGACTTCCTGGCAGGGGTCACACTCGCCTTTTCCAAGTATGTGTATACGGGGGGCAGCGCTGGGCTTCTCTCTTCCTAACGACTCTGCGCGGACTCTGTATCGTCGGCCCATCGCGAAATAATGAAATAACGCGAAAAGGAGACGCGCGGCTAGAAACCAAGCGCGCACCTGTACGTGTGTGTGTGTCCGTGTGTATATGCGATGGCTGTCTCTCTTTCTCTCTCTCCGCGGGCTATTCAAGAGCGCGCGAGAAGATACAAAGGGGACAGGATGATCTTGATAAACGGCGAGTGGAAAGGAATTCTTAGGTTTATATGCGCGAACGCGCCGGCATGGACTGCGGGCTTATTTTTTATCGCGCGATGGCTAGGCCCGATGCTATTGCCGGGGGAGATTTTTTCGGTCAATTAGGGGGCGATTGGGGAGGATCGGCTAGACTAATTATGATAACCGCTGGGTTCCGTTGGGCGCATAAACGTTTTCGCGCAGATTTACGGTAACGGGACGACGGGAGGCTTTGTAAGGAAAGTTACGGGATCGCCGGATGGTATGTTTTGTGTGTTTGAACTAACGAGCAGATTATTAAAATTGATTTTTCGCTGCGCCGACTGTCGATTCGCAAGGAGAAGGTCAAGGATCACGGCAACGTACTCGAGACTATATTTCTTATCATCCACGTATTCCAACCTTTACAAACAGATTCTCCGAAGTACGGCTTCGCACTGCACATCCATGCGAACGGACGTTTCACCCTTGCCCAACCCATCGAGGCGAAAATCGCATCAGCGCTGTCGACCATAACTCACGGGACAAAATAGCTTCATACGATCTTGACTTTAGCACGATGAAAGTAAACGCGCCGCCGCGGATTTCCAAATAAGCCTAGATCTGATATACTCGCTGCTTGCGCATTAAAAAAAAAAGAAGAAATGAAAAAAAGGAAATATAAAAATATACCGATCCAGCCGAAGCACGCGAGGTGGCCTAACCTTTGAGAAAGAGCGCGAGTGCGCGCGGAAAGAAGAATCGCGCGCATTCCGCGATGAGCCGAGCGCGATAAAACTCGCGCGCAGCTATATACGCGCTCAAAGAGGAAAAGCTAAGCTCGCTCGTTATACGCATTACCGCACCGCATGTATACGTGTGCGGGCACGCATGCACTCGCGTAACCGCGCGCCGAGGTATATAAGGATGCCGCGGCTGAGTTTTCACCGTTTCTGCAAATACGGCTTGTGCAATGAATCGTCGGCTCGGCTATCTTTTGAATAGTTTTTAAGTCAACGATTTGTCTACATTAGCAATGACTAATTTATAGTGGAACTCTAATGCCGCGAGACTAGCTACTACTTTGAATATATAAAAATCGCTGTACGGGGGTTTTGAAAAATGCTTCTTTAAGAGCACACTGGCGAATCCTGCCGCTTCATGTGCAAATAAATACACGTTCTCCAACAATCGTGCCCTATTTGGCTCTGGCCAGCACGCAACAGTCTTTATCTCTTTCAGCGCGCCTCGATGCGATTTTAACGGGGCTGATTGACGGTTGCGCGCCGCGCGATAATACCAATAATGACAAGCCGGCCGGCGCTTCCGGTCTTTACGCTCGCGTTAGTCGCGCGCTCGCGGGAAAGTCACTGTCTCTTCTAAATAAGTCGCGCGGGCGCGTTTTATTGCCGCGCGTTACGAGCACGCCTTTTTGCACCGCCGCGAGGTATTGTAATGCGCGGATTTATTGCTCTTTATGTCCTTAAGGGTCGGCTCTAATGCCTTTCGCCGCGGCGTCGTTAATTTTCTATATCTGAAGCGATGCGAGTGGCTTTAGGCAGCGTTTTTTAATTGCCGAGCGAATGCTTCTACCGAGAACGATAAAGCGTTTTTTGTAATTAATAGTGTTTTCATAGATGAAGTAAGCGCATTAATTATAATTTTCCAAGATCTATAAAAACGAAAGCGGCTTCGCTTTGCTAGGAGCTTGCAGGCACGTATTAGTTTCGCATTACAAAATTAGAAAGATCAAACCTCGACTGCTACTACTTATATAAAACCATATAGGCCCTTCCCCACGGTAATTCCAAAGTCGACTCTGACTTACCTGTAACAAAAAGAAAAATTAAACGTTAATTATCGTATAATAAAAATAATATTATATTTAAAAGAAAAGCAAATCAACGTATTGACAATAAACAACAGCGGACGATCATCCCACGCGCGTCCCTACATATAGCCACTCAGCCGTTCTCCACATATCGCGATCGGTTAAGATCTTCACGCGCCGCAGCGCGAGGCGTTTCCATAAAGAGCGCGACAAAGCATGCCTTTCATCCACGCGTATCGAGCGATCGTCGTCTCACTGCAGTGCTCGTCGCCATAGGCCAGCGCGTTTAAACGCACAGCTACACAGCCTCCATTCGTGCACGCGTGTGTGTGGGTATAATGAGAGGGTGTGCTGCAATGTGAAGCTGCGATCAAGGGCAAGGCAGAGATGCGGGTGTTCGTAACTAACGTTGCGCTCGGTTTACGTATTGCATGTAAAGAATAGAGGCGTGTGCAATGAACCGTGAAATTAAAAACTTTTCCACTGCTTCCATCCTATTGTCATCAATGTGTCTCTGTTTATACACACACACATACGATGCGGCTACATGCAAACACATGCACCAGCGCGGTGCGAACGAACTTGTGCAAGTAGGCATTATATATACCTGCGCGCGTTTATGCATGACGGCATATACCAGCGCGCTGCATGATCATTTGCGTACATACGTGATCGCAGCCGACGTGCGTGAATATAAAAGCGACGCGGCTGATTGTGTGTTTATAAACGCTCGGCCCTACAGGAGAGAGGCTCTCTCTCGCTCGCCCATTATTATTATGCCATTGACGAAGGCTGCACTTCGATGATTTTACGATTGCGCGCGCACGCAGGTGAGCGTGAGACGCACGCGTGGGGCGGCGGCGGCAATTTTATGCGCGCCTGACGCCGCGTCATTAGCTTTTGATTCGGCTTGTTATTCTTTTCGTGCTCGCAGACTCGCATTATCGACGAGGGGGAGCGCAGATGCGACGATAATGATCGTTTGGAGAATCGTCGATGATCCTTAAGACTATCGTGTTTAGTCTGTTCTTTTGGGTGATTTAAATAATTTTCTTTTGTGAAAGAATTTCCATTCTTCTCTGCATGTATTATTCTGAGTAAAAATTCCTCATTGCGAATTCTCTAAATATAAGTATATTTGCGAGTTTAAAAAAATAAATTCAACGAAATCAAGCCAACACGCGGCTAAGAAAACACTTCACGCCGACCTGTCCTCGAAACAGCCGTCACGTACGGCGGCGGTCGCTATGTACATATATATATATACCAGCACGCGGGCGAGGCATCACTCTTGCACGAGCGCGGTGAAATGAAGTAACTCTCCTGCCACTGCGGCGCGCGCCTACAGCACGGGTGCAAAGTTCAAGAAACGCTCGCGCGCGCGCGCGCACACACTAATGTTGCCCCCGGGCACTGTACTAGCCCGCTGTACTCTCTGCTCTTGCGTTTTACTGCGTTCGCCCGCGGGAGCGCGAGCAGTCGAGGAAAATGACGGGTGCTTGCTTTTTACGATGCGGATGCGCGCTGTTGTTGGGAAAAGGAAGCTTTTTCAGAAATGTTGGAATTTTTATTTATCAACGCTTCGGGGTAATAAGTCGTATTCTGAATTATGTTTCACCGTACGATTGTTCTACTGTGCTTGCGATGCTTTGTTCAAAAAAATTCGGAATTCATTCGATTTTGAATTGCTACGGAATAAGGCGAGATCAAGACCACTACCGCAAAGATAATACCATTATTCTTCGGCGCGCGTCCAGCACCTCGCGAAAATGGCAATAAACCCCACTATTTTCCATAAACGCTCTCGACGGTACATCGCCTTGAAAGGAGGATGAAGAAAAAAGCAGCCTACGCTCGGAATTATTCGCTCGCTCGGATATTGCAACAAAACGTGAGAGACGCACGACTAGCATAATTTAGGCACGTTCGACGCGCGCAAGATGTTTGAAAGATCGTAGGCGCGCGAGGGGCAGTGCAAAATATAGACTTATCGCGGTGAGAAATTCAAGAGCAGAGCGATGATGCCACGGGAGAATCCGATCCTCGCAAATATAAATCAACTTTTGCACGTGCGCGGAGGGCGAAAAAGTGCCGAGCGCGCTAATGCGCGCTGGATAAAGCTATTTATACGGTGTTCTTGGAAATTTAGGTCTTCGCGATGATTCTGTGTAAGAAGAATTAAATAGTATTTTCTTTGTAAAGAATGTGATAGTGAAACCCCGAATAGTTATTTTAAATAAAGAAAGTAGAAAATTAAATATTTAGAAAAGAATAATGTAACAAATTCTCCTCCAAGCCGGAAGACCCAACCGGGACGTCAACGTAAAATCCAGAAAAATGACTTTTAGCCTTAAAAAAACAAAACTCAATAATTCTAAAAAACAGGTTTTCTTCACACCGCCCAACCCAAAACTCGCGTAATCAAGCCCGACACTCTAGAGCTACCGAGGAAATGAAGAGAGCACACACATCGTTAAGGGTACCTGTTTCACCACCAGGGCCGCGAGTAACTCGGCGGTGACATTAAGCGTTCACGACCATGACCCGCGCGCCAAGTAATTAAACAGCTCGGATTTCCAGAGCCGGTTCGCACGTACCTCGGCTTTTTTTGGCGAGTCCGAACCTACACGTATTGTAAATGTACACCGCGAGTTTTCTAATGGTTCGGGGCCGAGTGTGAGAAAAGGGACGGGGGGGCGCTAGATACAGCCGAGCTGGAATTCGACGAGTCATGATTGTTCGCCGGCTCTAGAGCCCGTAGAAAAGTTCGTTCCGAGGCCTGACCCGCTTTTATCTTAATCGTGATCTTGTTCTCGTGGCGAACGCGCGCGCCTGCCAGTGTGTATGGTTATAGTTTGCATGAATCGAGCTTATTCATACGTGCGCGCTTGTAAAAGCGCCGTAAAAATAATCCTTTTAATTGCCTCGCCGGGCTCTAATACAATTGTGCGTGCTTCTATTCCGGCGAGGCTTTCCCCAGTCGAGAACTCGTTTTATATAATATAATCGCAGTTCTCATCGCGGCTATAATCATCCAGCGCGAAAAGTAAAAGCTGTATCGATCTCTAACCGGCGTTCACCTATACATACACACCCAAATCGAAAACTTCAGCCGACGTAAAAAAAGCCATCCCGCAGCTGCAATCGCGGCGGCGCACGCGATAAAATAATTACGCTCCTCTCTCTCTCTCTCTCTCTCGTTCCCCGCCATCTTCCGAGAACGGCTCAAAAAGCGCTTACGCTATCTAGTAAGAGCCGTGTTCGCAAAAGAAAGCCAGCGATAAAACACGCTCTCTCTCTCTCTCTCCGCGAGACGCGCACTCGTCATGATCTAGGCTCGCACTGGGCGTGCACACACGTGTGTTCCTCTCTTGGCCGCGTCCTCGTGTGTGTTTAATAAGCGCGCTCGCGCTTGGCGTCGATCGCACGAGTCACGGAGCCGTGTTCTACGTAGCTACGTACACGCGGCGAACCTGATATGGTAATAGTAAAATATGAAGACCACGAGCTGGGCGCGCGCGTGTGTTCAGCTCTTTCTCTCTGGTATATACCAGATGATATCGAAGCGCGGGCCTGTGTATAGGGAGAGATCGGAGAACAAGAGAGGATAGACGGAAATGGGGAGGGGAAAAATTAAATATATTGTGCGCGCTGTGTTCTAGCCTTTTTGTTGTTGTAGAGTGCAGCGGGCCTGTGTGGGCGAAATAAAAGTCGCGTGTGGAGTAATGTTAACGATGCAAATGCTCGGTGCGGGTGTTGAAATGGAAGAGTGAGTTGGTTAATCGGAGCTGCTCTGGCTTTTATCGGTTAAAATGATCAATTTTATCGTCTCACCCTCGCATCCTGATCAAGCTGAAATCCATAAATTGGTCATTTCGCGCGGCAAGCATCGGACACGATATATGCATTCAGTGCATAACAAACAAAAGGAACAGTTCCATCACTCTTTGAAAGAATACATAACGGTTACGCCAAAACTACCCGCTCTCCAGCAATCAAGAATGCAGCCAGCATCAAATATCAAATTTTGCGCTCCCAACCGAATGCATCGCATTCCTCAAAGCGCATCCTCGACACAAAACGACAATCCAAAAACTCGTCGGAAACAACAGCTCTCCCGCGCTTGCGAACTACAGCGCGTGGTTTTTGCGATACCAGCTCGCCCGGCAGGGGTGTGGTCTCTTTCTATGGAGATGAGCAGCGCGCGCTCTCGGCTATTGTTCTCCGTCTTCCTGAATCGCGCTCCGCGTGCGCTCTCCAAGCGCGATCGGACACCGGCGTGCCACTATATGCACTTGCATATACACGAGCCGTTGCGCTCTATTGTCGTGAGCGATTCTATTTTTTCGCTTCTTTTTTTCTACGCTTTGCGCGGAGAGAGACGCGGGCAGCGGACGTTAATCTAACGGAAGCGAACAATGGGCGTAGGCTAGAGCGTATTAATGCGAGCTCTAGCCGCACGGCTGAATGTCTGCGGTGGTAATGGAAATAGGAGACTAGTTTGTTTTTGCTAACTATACGAGCGCGTGTTTTGCAACATATCATAGAAAAGAGCTGCGCCGTGAGACAATACATCCCGCGCCGATGTGTTGTGAGTGCTTGGATCACGGGAATTCCAAACTGCGGGCAATTTATATACACCTCGATTGGAATGAGAGAAACGTTTATCCGAATGAGAGAGGTGGTTGAAGGAAGGCGAGGGACGGTTCGATGTATTCTCTTGGCTGCCTAATAACGGCGAAGGGGTGAGGATAATAACGCGACTAGGGACGCGACGCTTACGTCGTAAAGCCTAAACGGTCCCTCCCATTACGAGTGACGACGGCAATTTGAAATGTACAGCCGAGAAAAGGGTGGGCGTTTTACCCTGTGGTCAGAGTATCAATCCGGAATGTCTTTTCTCTCACGACATTATACACGTCTATTATCTATGCAATTTTATCGATCCTACCCTTCTCTCACATGTAACTATCTCCAGCTTATCAAAAGAGTACCTACTAAAGCCAAGCATCCGATAGAATTCAAATCCAAAAATTCACCCAGCCAACGTATCTCACATCGGATGAAAGCGCACAAAACTACACTCGACAATAGCGCGCGAATTCGTAAAACTCGCAACACAGTTAAGCCAGCGGGGAAACTACCGGGGGGCGCGCGCTGTGTATATACCCCGCGGACGCGCAGCATATGCATGGATCGCAAAAACATTCACCGGAGAGCAGAACGCGCGGCTGCTGGGGTGAACGTGACCTTAGCTGCCGCTGCAGCAGCAGCCTCCTCGGAAGTGCGCGCACCTCGCGTTTTACACGGCAGAACACTTTCGACTTACGCGGGGCCGTTCTCTTTTCCTTTATGTATTCTCCTCTCAGCGAGCGAGCCTGCGCCCACTTCCAGATTCCCCTCCGTTGCTTTTACGCCTGGCTCTTTCTCTCTCTCTCTCTTTCACCGAGCTTTTTATACGTAGCTGTAAGAGTGTTTGTCTAGCTGTAGCCGGTGGGCTTATCGAGTGAAAATGCCTTTCCAAGCGATCGCTCGTACAGGACATGGGCAGAGT